>JASDQU010515236.1:15602-31213 GCA_032191745.1 Picea mariana | reverse complement strand
GAGGGAGGCATTCTCTGACACGCCAATTCTATCATGGAAGTACTTAAACTTCATCCTGGTTTGGTAAGAACATCAACAACCATCTCATCTGTAGGAAGTTACTGCACCAATACTTCCTTCCTCTGCACCATGTCTTGGATGAAATGGTACTTGATCTCAAGGTGGTTCGATTTGTCATGAAAAATTGGATTATCATAGATCTTCACACAACTTTAGTTACCATAATGAATAATGGTGGAATCCAGCACATGTTCGAATAAATATTCACAGATCTTGTGAAGCCACACTGCTTCATGGACTGTCATACTTAATGCAATGTATTTTTCTTCTGTTGTGATCAAAGCCACATAAGTTCATTTCTTGCTACACCAAGAAACCATGAAATATCCCAAAGTGAAGCAACACTTGGAGGTGTTTTTTCTATCCACTGTGCTCCCTACCGAATCATAGTCAATATATTCCTGCCATATCATATCAATACTGGAAGTATATCTCAGACCATGTCGAATTGTGCCTCGCAAGTAGCTCAACACATGTTTCACAACAATCTAGTGTGTCTATCTCAACTGACTTATAAACTGGCTACATGAAGTCACTGCATAGCAAATATTTAGTCTGGTGTTAACCAAATACATCAATTATACAATTAGTTGTCTATACAGAGTCAGATCAATTTTGTCAAAATCGGAAGAAGACACACTTAGTTTCTTTCGATTCATCATTATTGGTATAGACACGGGCTTGAATTTTAGTATCTCAAACTTCTTCAATATCTCAACTATGTACTTCCCCTGACTCGGGAAGATCCCATCAGTTCTCTGCCACACCTCTAGTCCCAAGAAGTAGTGAATCATACCAAGGTCCTTTATCTCGAAATCAGAGGCCAACGCATACTTGCATTCAATAATAAGGCTCTATGTACCGGTGAGGAATAAATCATCAATGTTGAGGACCAAAATCAAGGCCTCACCATTAACAGTCTTGTAGTACAGGTTGGGATCAACAACACTTTTGTGGAAGCCCAAACTCATCAGGTGTCCATCAATCCTCGCATACCAAGCTCGAGGTGCCTGCTTGAGTCCATATAGGGCCTTCTTAAACCGACACACATGAGACTCCTTCTCATGTATGATGAAACCATCTGGTTGTTCGATGTATATTTATTCTTGAATCTCTCCATTGAGAAAGGTTGTCTTCACATCCATCTGATGTAGTTTCCAACCCATGGATGTTGTGAGGGAAATAATCATCTGGATAGAAGTGTATCGAGCAAAAAGAGAAAATGTCTCCTCATAATCTATTCCCTCCACCTGAGAGAATCCTCTAGTAACAAATCTCATTTTGTGCCTCTTGATGCTCCTGTCAACTGTGTGTTTGATCTTGTAGATCCATTTAGAAGTTACTGCAAACTTCCCCTCAGGTCTCGGAACAATATCCCACACATCATTCTTCATGATGGACTGATACTTCTCCATCATGGCATCTCTCCATACTGGATGACTAGTTGCCTCCTCATAACAAGAAGGTTTAGAATCAATGATGTGGCTCATAGCTGTGGAATAACACAAATATCTCTAAGGTATCTTGATTTCTTGGAAGGTACCATCTCTTTCTGTCTCTTACTCAATCTATCTCTGACCAAGGATGAGGATCTGACATTCCTTTGAAGACTCACTGTACCCCATATATGTATACTGAACACACAAATAACCTGAAGTGTCCAACCTCAAGATTTAACTCTTGTGAAGGCCTCCTCAGGAGTCATGCTCCTCAAAGAATTTTGTTCTGAACATACATCATAGTCATGGATGCTTCTTCCCATAGAAACATAGGTAAATGTTGATCACGAATCATCACCTTCAGTGTCTCAAAAATAGATCTATTCTTCCTCTCTGCGATCCCATTTTGTTGAGGGTTGTGAGGAACGGTGTACTCCCTCTTGATCCCTGCCTCAAACATCTCCAGGACACGTCGAGGTTCCCTCATGGAACCAATGTCCCCCAAGACATATCGAGGTTTCTTCTTGAAACCAATGTCTTGGTTCCTTCATCTAGTAATCCACTAATTACTATGCAATCAACTAGTAGCATACTACTACTACCATGCCATCGGTAGCTCAAACCATCTGCCACATTCTTTATGACTATGTTGTAATCAACCAGTATCACATGACTACTGCAATGTCGTCCAATAGTACACAATTTTTTCTATGTCATAGTAGTACACAACTATTTTCCAGTGGTACACAACCACCACTATAGTCTCTTTTACCATGTTGTGATGTTTCTCCTCTCCCAGTAGTCTCATTCACACCTAGCCACCTCGCATGGATTCCGCAATACTTGTTCCCAACTGAGCATTACTCCCTCAGTCACCTCACATGACTGATTAGGGAAACTCTTGTCCAGAGGGGTTTAGTTGGCTAGAGGAGAGAAAACACCACACCTCCCTCTTAACGAGGGTGGACATTCTTTGAGTGATTTCATAGGCTTGAAGATTCTGCCAACACTTCAAATCCTTTCGACCATGGTACTGGACATGTCAATTATAAAATGTCTCTGAACCCAAGACTCATATAAAACATTAGCATTGACGACTAAATAGAATTCCTTTGTAGCCTGAATTGCAAGTAGGCACATATCAATAGCCTAACTATGTCATGGCAGTGGCCTCCTCGCTTGGTGCTCGTCCCACTGTGGATTCCAAACATTTAGATTGACACTATATACACAACCTTTTCTCCAATGGTAACTTGATTCTGAAAGGAAACTCGACATCAACCATAATCAATATGATAGAAGGGGGTGCAAAGAATCAAGCATTCTACTCCACATGGGTGCAAACAATTAGAAGTATTCTCGGCCTCCAACAATCTCTCAAGAGTATCTTCTTGGATTCTTTGACCAATCACTTGGATGTGGGCATTAGATCATATCCCATACTCTTGTTATCTCCAATGTGATCTAGAGGCAACATCACCAAAACCAAGAGAATACGAGTTCATGGGTGCAAAATAAAGGAACCCCCATTCATGAAGAATTACGGCTTAACTTGAAAATTGTGTATACCCTCAGTCGTTGGTTAAAGCATTGGTAGGTGGTCCAAACCTGATCAATCACGTGAGAAATGTTGAAATTTTTCCAAACTTCATGGTCACCAAACTGTAACATGAACTCAAATTAGATGATACAAGTTGCTAATGCATCACTATTCGATGCCTGTGAACATGATGTCAGTGTTGGTTGACAACTCTTTATAGACAACAAAACTTCTCATGGCCGAGAGAACTCCATTGTCTTCCCTTCCTACCTCCTGGGACTTCACCTGTCCAAGGATCCATGGGAACCTCCATACTTCCTACGCAATGACTCTGTCAAAGATTTGCGTGTCAGGGGGATGGAACGATATGACCATGCATCCAAAAAATGTCCTTTCCATATCTATCTAGTTATCGCTGGAGCAGGAGACCTTACAGGATTCATTGATCCTAGATATCCGCATGGAATAAGATGGATCGAGTTCAATCAAGCAAATTTGGAGCTCATCATTGTTGTTTTCCTAGGCCCAGTCCTACTCTGATGACATGTTGGTTTTCTTCATATAAGATATAAGAGATATTCGATATATTATTACAATGATGAGTGTTCCATATATAGGGAACATAAGGTGACCACCCATGAAAGGATGCATCCCTTGAATAATCAATAACTATTTGTTATTATTATTTACTTATTATATACTATAGTTAATAATCATTTAATAATTATATTATTAATTATTATCTTTAAAGAATGTCTTCCTGATGTTGTCCAAACATCAACAATTAGGAAGATATAAATCATAAATGATTATGCAATAGGGGGAAGTGAGCATATTTAAGGGAATAATGACCGATAATTTGGGAATAACTCATGGAAAGTGTTAAGTATGAGGGGGTTTATCCTTGTAAGAATAATCATTCAACTAAAAAGTATTCTTGACTTCCAAGTGTTAGAGAAAGATTTCCCTCACCCTGAGAAATCTTGCAGAGAGGGCCTTACTCCATTTCCCTATGCAAACTCACTTTCCCTGATTGATAAATCCAGAGACAAAAATATAAGTTTTTCCACTTGTACGCATCTTGCACCCTATACAGCAAGTGCATACGCAGGCTGCTCCACTACAGCACACGTACATCGAGATTTGTGCCAGAAAATCAAAATTAAATGTTGGGTTTCCATGTTATGAGAAGAGATCTCTGATCCTTGGCCTTCCATATATTGGAAACGTTTTGACTCGGCCTTTCAGTTTCATTTTGAAGGTTATAAAGAAGCCAATTCTGAGCTATGGAAAAGGAGAGAGAATTCAACTTTGAGAGAAAAGTTACTCTGGAGAAATTATTTAATTCATATTGAGTCTGCATCCTTTTGTCCTTTAAGTTTGAAAGCAATTTTCATCCCCCAAGCTCTTACCTTATTGATGGAGAACCTCATTGTCTCCCTTCTATGAGATTTCCTTTGGTGGAGGATTGAAGTGGTGGAGGCCCAGCTAGAAGGAACTTGGTTTCTCAGTTCCAAACCATGTCAACATGGAAGTTTGTAATACTTTCACTTATGTTGATCATTTATTAATAAAAATACTCCTTTCCCATCTAATTGATATCTTGCAAATATATAAGTTATTATCCATGGGCATGTTTGTTTTGTATATTAATGGATTATGCTATCTAATGTGATAACCTTTTATATTATCATTATATGCTTTCTTCGCTTGTTTATTGAGAACTTGTTGCAGGTATAAAGCTTTGGGTCAAAGTGCTCAACGGTGGACATCATCAAACATATGGATGAGGTAGGTCCCTTTCTTCTCTCGCTTGCAAATTGGTTTATATATCATGTTTATGGGAAATAGTTGATTTCTGCAGTCATACCTATCTATTGTGGTTTAACCTAGCCATAGAGAGATTTTCCTCGTAACACCAGGAGAAAATTTTTGTGAACTTGCTCCTTTGAATATTGAAATGAATGAAAGAAAAGGAAAGCAGAAGAGGAATGAAACCAACTATCTTATAAAACAACAGTTGAAGAATATAAAAATTTCAATGATGTTTTCAAGAGGAACATCATGGCAGGTGTGTAACTCCATTGTTATTGATTAACAATAATTTGCAGAATCATCATTGTGGAAAAATTGATTCAACATTTTATTTTGACAAGAAAAGAAGTCAAAAGAAACAAAAAGTAAGAAAATTCCTAGCAGAAGTGAAACAACAGAAACAAAATAAGAAGAAATGAAAGAATATAAATGTAAAAAAACAGAAATGAAAAACTACTATAATACAGAAAATATTTCATACAACGTTAAACCTTTCAAGTTGGTTCCACGTAGGGTTTTAAGTGGGAACCGTTAGTGTTGTAGGAAAACAATCACTCTTGTAAGTATTTTAGAATGTAAGAATTTGCACCCAGGACAAAAGCGATCTTAAAAGGACCCAACCACAATTTTTGAAACTTTGAATGTCTTCCTCTATCAATATGAGTTGAATCCCACAGTAGTACATTCTCATTAAATTTAAATTTGACAACCTTGACACTTTTGTTGAAACATTTTTTAACAGTTTGTTTTCTTCTCTTTATATTATCCAAGGAAAACATCCTTTGCTCCTCTAAAGCCAAAAGAGCATTCATTCTTTGAGAAACATAAGAAGAATTCAATTATTCAACATGTAGCATTAACCTTAAGGAGGAAAGTTCCATCTCAGTAGGCAGAATGGCTTATTGACCATAAACAAGCTGGAACATAGTGCAACCAGTGATCACCTTGGTAGTAGTGTGATCTGCCCAAAAGGCGTAAGTGAGGAGAGTGTGCCATTGGTGGGGCTTATCTTCAATGAGCCTCTTGATAATTATTACCAAATTATTATTAGTAGACTCACCCTACCCATTACCTTGGAGATAATAAGTTGAAGAGGTAAAATGTGTAACCCCCAACTTAGCTAAAAGTAGGGTCAGCTTAGCAGAAATAAAAGAGAGACCATTGTCTGTAATGATTTCCAAAGGAAGACCAAATCTAGAAAAAAATATTTTTCAAAGAAATAAATCACCTACTCATCCTGCGAATGCTTAAGCGAGACAACTTAAGTCCATTTTGTAAAATAGTCTATGGTTGTCAAGATAAAGACTTGTCCTGTTGAAGATGGAAGATTAATAGAACAAATAAAGTCCAAACCCGATTTTGAGAAAGGAAATTCAGGGAGGACATGTTGTAAAGGCATAGTAGAAAGACGTTCTTTCCTAGCAAATTTCTGGCACTAGTCACAAGATATCGAAAAATTATAATAACCATGAAAGATTGAAGGCCAATAGTACCCTTTCCTGATAATATTAAAAGTAGTTGTTTTAGCAGAAAAGTGATCTCCTACATGGATAAAATAATTTGAAGAACCACGATTCTCTTGCAACAATTTATGTGCTTCCTCATTGTTCACACAACGAAGCAACATACCATTGGCATATCTTCTAAACAACAAGTCTCCTATAATGATGTATTTAGCAAATTTGAAAGAGAGCTTTCTTGTTTGATGGGTATCTAAGTTATCTGGACATCTTTGATTTTGAAAGTAGTAAACCAAATATTTATACCAAGGATGTTCAGACACAAGAAGGATTAGATTGTTAATATAAAACAATGTTGACAGAGAGTTATCTTGTTCATCAATTTCTTAACTCATTTTAGCATGCTGAGCTAAGTGAAGGGCTAAATCATGTCACTTGATAGTTTTAGAAGTCATGATAGTTAGATCATTCTCTTGAGTCTTGGAAAGACAATGTGCAAGATTTCCTAAAGGATAAGTTTGTGAGAGCAAAAACTTAATAGAAGGTAAAGGGACTTTTACCAACGCATGCTTACCTAAGATGAAGTGGCGAAATTTTTCAACAACTTTAACTAAAGCGAAAGCATGATTTTCAATAAAAGAATATTTAAACTCATCATCAGACAAGCTTTGACTCATGTAATCCATTGGTTTTTCATTATCTTGGTCATCTCACTAAAGGAGGATGGAAGAAATTGCTTCCTATGTGGCAGTAGTATATATCAAAAATTATTTCTCAAAATCTGGCTTCACCAAAACCGGTGCAGAACTGATTTCTTTCTTGATCCCTACGAAAGTATTTTTGACATCATCTGTCCTAGAAAAAGAATGATCTTTCTTAAGGAGATTGTGAATTGGCTTGTCCATCATAGAAAAATTAGGAACAAACCTACATACGAAGTTAATAACACCCATGAAAGCTTGAAAATCCTTATTGGAAGTAGGAGTAGGAAGATTTAGGATAGCAGTAATACTTTCGGGATCAATGCTTATTCCTCAATCTGAGAAAATGTGTCAAAGGAGCTTTCCCTTGGTAATGCCGAAAATAGACTTAGAAAGATTTAGAGAAATGCCAAATTTCCTGCATTGCATGAGAATATTTCTAAGATGACCGAAAAGATCTAATCGGTTTTTAGAATACATAGTTAAGTCATCAAGATAAATCTGAATAATTTTACCGATCAAATCGTCAAAAGCTATTTGCATATCTAATTGAAAAGTATCACCTACATTAGATAAGCCAAAAGGCATACGTTCATAATCAAAAGTGCCCCAATGAGTAAGAAAACTGGTTTTAAATATATCTTTCCTTTTTACCTTGATTTTATTATAACAAGAAAACCCATGAAGTAAGGACATCATCTATGACCCTACAACTTGCTGCAAAATCATTTCCATATTAGGGAACGGAAAATGGTCTTTAACGCTGGCCCTATTTAATGCGTGAAAATCAACGTAAAATCTTATCTGACCTGTTGACTTCCAAACGGAAAACAAATTAGAAACCCACTCAGAACACTTAATAGGGAAAATTATCCCAGTGTTCAACAGTTTTTCTAACTCCTTCCGAATAGTTTCTTCCAGTGCAAGGTTAATGGGTCTATGTTTTTACCTAACTAGTTTTATGCCTTCCTTGATATGGATGGCATGTTGTATAATAGTAGGATAAAAACCATAAAGATCCTCATAAGACCAAGTAAAAAAATCTTGAAATTCACCGAGCAGCTTAGTGAACTTCAATTTTTCTTCTTCATAACATTGGGCACCTATTTTAACATTCTTTGGAGACTCGGGAGTTCCAATTTTCAAGGAAGTGGTTTCACCCACTTTCCTTTTTGACTCCTATTTTTTATGTTTTTCTTTGTTTCCTACATCACTCAATGAAAATGAGCTTTCTAGAGGAGTCAAGCCTTTAGGAATTTCGTTATCTTCTATTGATGTAATTTCCTTAGGATTATAAGGTTCATTTTGGATGAAAGCATAGATGTTCTAAGGTCTCTTCCAACAGAGACTTATAAAACATAATATAAAACATAAAATTAATTGGTGAAGTGTTATCCTAACATTTTTACAATTCTTTATTCAACAAACTAACAAACTAACAGTTCATGGTTCAACAAATTATAAATGAGCAACATGATATAAAAATCATATATATAAAATAAAATACACAACTTAGTAAACTAGTGAACCATCATAACGATAATGACATAAATACCTTTCAGTGATGCAGTTTCCCCAACTCCATTTGTCCTCAATGCTCTGCCCAAACTTTGACCAAGATGCTCTGACCAAACCCTTCCCAAAACCAAATCTTTCCTCCCTGCCAGCTAGGAATAGAGCCTATCCAACTCCCTAGCTCCAGGATTCCATGAGGATTCCTGGTCCCCGAGCCCAAAACTCTCAGCAACTGATGCTCCCCTGTAATAGTCCACCCAAACTCCAAACCAGAAAAATACAGGCCCTAATCTCAAAATAATGTTTCCTTCCCCCAAAACTCAAAAGTCCCTCTCCTGAATGCCTCTGCCCCCTCATATCCTCCTTCCCATTCACTGCCTCCTCCCTTCATTCAATGACACCCACCTTATCCCTCCATTTAATGCCTTATCCCTCCATACGTTAAGCTTTCTATTAAATAAATTAAAAATTATTAAACTTTTAATTCATTACCCAAACATTAAATGAGTTAATTAATTAATTAATCAACATATATTAAAAAAAATAATAATAATATTATTAATAAATAATCATTATTTAACTAATATACATTAGGACAGTTAATTATTTAATTAATTATATTCGATAAACCTTAAGAAATTATTTAACTAGGGTTGTTACATACACCCACCCTTCAGGAAACTTCGTCCTAAAGTTAAAGTATTTTATGATACAAGGGAAAAGAAACATGGTTCACACATTCATAAAAAATAACCGACATTATTAGTAAGTAAGCCAATAAAACTCATACATACTAGTGTACATGTGCAAGAAATACATGTGTAGCTAGTACATACAAGTCTCGTTCATGTACTAATATCAATAACTATCACTGTTATAGTAATTTATGTATGCATCCAATCCAATCAACAAGAATATTCATTTTATAAAAGACAATGAACCAATCAAATGTCTGTGAAATCCTTTAATTACAATTATCTATCTCAACAATGTTATTTAGACAATTGTAGTTTAGTAATGTAATTATGAATATTCATATATACCCATTTTCTTTTTAAAAGGAAAAATAATAAATTCCACCATAAGACAAATCTCCATACCCTCTCAACTATTTCTACTCATCCTTTCTCCCTAAGTTACTTCCATCTTCCATTCCTATCCTTCCTCTACTAGACTATCTTGGAGTGTCAACTATATTGACCTAACTCCAAATAGAACCCGTAAGTGGAAGTGTCACTATCTTGACCAAGCTTCCCCAACAGGCAACTGACAGTCATCATCACACGTCTAGGGGAGCGTGAGCTAACACCATCCTCCCATGACTTCAGGTTTTAGAGGATACACAGTGGGAAATGCCTCCACCCCTCCTAACAAGACTAGGGTCCACACCCTACAATGGAATATATAGTGGCACCGTGATGCTGGGAGTTTTGTCATCGTATATTCAATTTTGGGTAGTCTCACCACCTAAAATCCTGCATTGGTCCACATATCATAGCAATGCATCCAAACCAATATAATTTCACATACAAAGATTCATAACATATTGTTTCTCGGCCAGTGGTCATGACATCCACTTTCATCATCATTATCCCTTGGCTATTTCATAGCCCATAACCTGTAGATTAGCCTGTAACATAAACTCATACATATCTATGCATTATTATCATGTAATTACATACAACTATGATCTCAATTCGGTATCCTCGTACCAACAACTTTAACATCAAAGTTTTCAAGTTAGAATAGATCTCATAATATCCCATAATTCAATTAACGTTACCCATTCATATAATTATCATTTACATAATAGTTTGCATCATTTCCAACATTATTCAAATAACATTTAAACCCTCAGAGGATTCTCATTCACACAATATATCACAGCATATCCATCATTATTAATAACATTTAAACATTCATAGAATTTACATTCACATAGTAGACCGCATCATATCCATCATCATCAATAACATTTAAACCTTCATAAAATTTACATTCACATAGTAGATCGCATCATATCCATCATCATCAATAAAATTTAAACATTTATAAAGGTTCATACGTCTTAAAAGTTCAAGTGTATTATTTAATAGTTTCACTTGTGAATAGAAAATAAAGGTGTGTAGATGTTAGGTAATCCTGGTTGTCTAAGTCAAAAGGTGGTGTTACATACACCCAACCTTCGAGAAACCTATTCTTGAGGTGGTCAAAAAAGAGAGGGATAATCTCGTTGCAGTGTCTCAGCGTCTTCCCAAGTAGCAGATCCTAGACTATATTTGTCCCACTGGACCTTAACTTGGTCTACCAGACGGTTCTTGAGTTGTCGAACTCTACGGTCCAATATGCATAACGTTTCTACCATGAGGGTTCCCACGTCCGATACCTGCAATTCCTTCCAATTTAGTTTATGTGATTCATCAGCAACATAATGACGTAGAATAGATACATGAAAAACATTATGAGTTTTATGCAAGTGGGGTGGTAGTATGAGACGATAAGAAACGGGTCCAATTTTCTCTTGGATTCTGAATGGTCCTATAAATTGAGGTGACAACTTTGTCCCCTTCCCGAACCATATGGTACTCTTATTAGGCCTAATACGAATGAAAACCTAATCTCCCACTTTATAACTTCGATCAGTCTTGTGTGCATCTACATAACTTTTTTGTCTATCCTGTGCTTCCTTTAGTCTCTACCTAATCTAAATCACCTATTCCTCCATCTCTTGAATCAATTCTGGCCCAACTGTTACTCGGTATTCTAATCTATCCCAACTCAACGACATTCTGCATGGCCTTCCATACAGAGCTTTGTAGGGCGGCATTCCGATGGAGCTATGAAAAATGTTATTGTAGGCAAACTCTACCAAAGGTAGGTACTTCTCCTAATGGGTTTGATTATCCATGATGTACATCCTAAGCATGTATTCCATGACTTGATTTACTCTCTCAGTTTTCCCATCTGTTTCAGGATGATAAGTTATGCTTAAGTTCAACTGAGTCCCTAGCACTGGCTACAAACTTGTCCAAAACCTAGAAGTGAATCTTGAGTCCCTATATGAAATGATCTTCTTAGGTATCCTGTGCAAACAGATGACCTCACTTACAAACACGCGTGCCACATCAGTGACATCATAAGTGTCTCTAGCCAGAATAAAATGAGCACTCTTGGTTAACTTATCAACTATCACAAGAATGGCATTGTGTCTATGAGATGTGAGCAACAACCCCACTACAAAATTCATAGAGATGACTTCCCACTTAGACATAGGGATATCATGTGGTTGTAGGAAGCCTGCCGGGTGATGGTGATCGGCTTCCACTTGTTGACACTCTAGGCATTTGGTGACGAAATGGACTACATCGTGCTTCATGCCTACCCAGAAGAAGAGTTTCCTCATGTCTGTGTACATCTTCTTCACACCCGGATGCTCACAATAAAGTTCTCTATGGGCTTCCTTCAATATGATGCTTCGAATATCCCCACTTTCGAGGACATACATCCTTCCTCGATATCTTGACAATCCGTCTTCTTCCAGACTATATCCTTCATACTTTGGATCCAATTGCCTCCCACTCTGGAGGTTTGAAGTAACCTTTAAATACCAACTGTCTCCATGGAGTTGCATCAACACACGTTCCCTCGGATTGAATTTTAAAGGTACCAAGGAGAAGACACATGGTATTTTACTCAAGGCATCTGTGACCACATTTTCCTTTCCTTTGATGTATGAAATACCAAAATCGTACTCACTCATAAACTCACTCCATTGCCTTTGCCTAGCATTCAGATCCCTTTGAGTGATAAGATGCTTTAAACTTTGATGGTCTATTTCAAGCTCAAAGTTTTTCTCCACAAGATAGTGCCTCCAAAGTTTCAAAGCTAGCATTATAGTTGCCAACTCTAAATCATGAGTAGTGTAAAGCTCTTCGTGTTTCTTCAACTTCCTTGACGTATAAGCTATCACTCCTCCATCTTGCATTAGCACGGCCCCCAAACCTTTCTTCGAGGCATCCGTGCAGACTGTGAAGTCCTTTTCCATATCCGACACTCGTAGAATTGGCGCACTAGTTAGTAACCTCTTAAGTTCGATGAATGCACTATCACATTCTTCTGTCCATTCATACCTGACCCCCTTGCACTACAAAGTGGTGATGGGTTTTTCTATTTTAGAGAACCCTTCCACAAATCTTCGATAATAACCTGCTAGCCCCATAAATCTTCTTACCTCATGGGCATTTTTTAGCACTGACCATTCCATAATGGCCTTTACCTTTTCTGGGTCCACAGAGATTCCTTCACCGAAAATGATATGTCCTAAATAGTGAATTTATTTTTGGAAGAAGGAACACTTCAACAACTTCCCATACAATTTGTTCTCTCTAAGGCAGGACAACACCACTCGCAAGTTTTCCTCATGTTCTCTTTCGTTCTTGGAATAGATGAGGATGTCATCTAGAAAGACTTGTACAGAATGGTCTAAGTACTTCCAGAATATTCCATTCATGAGGCTCATGAATACCGCTAGCACATTGGTCAATCCGAAAGGTACTACAACGAACTCGTAATGTCCAAACCGAGTTCAAAAGGCAATTTTACGAATATCGCCTTCCTTAATCCTTAACTGGTGATACCCTGATTGCAAATCAATTTTTGAGAATATTGCTGCTCCTTTCATCTGATCAAAGATGTCATCTATTCACAGCATTAGGTACCTATTTTTCACTATAGCACGGTTCAAGTCCCTGTAATCTATACACAATCATAAGGAACCATCTTTCTTCTTTACAAAAATTACTAGTGCACCCCAAGGTGAGATACTAGGCCTTATTAGCCCTAAGTCCAGTAGTTCTTTCAACTACATTTGAAACTCACAAATTTCTGGTGCTGTCATTCGATACGGAGTCTTGGAAATTTGTTCTACACCAGGTTTTATCTCAATAATAAAATCAAGCTCCCTCTCAGGAGGTAACCCTGGTAACTCGTTCGGAAAAACATCTTTAAATTCTGACAAAACTGGGTACTGATCCAAGGAGGGTCCCTTCCTTTCATTCATTGCTTCCACTACATATAGTTGAAACCCTTGCCTCAAGCATTGCTTAACCTTCATAGTTGAGATAAAGTGTAATGACACCTTTCTCCATACACCCTGGATCTCTACTGGCCTTCCTTCGTCATCAACACAAAGCACCCTTTTTACAAAACAATCTATCAGAGATCGATGGGCTTATAACCAATCCATTCCAATGATTAGGTCATACGCCCCATAAGAAGTAGTGTATACCTTAAACCTGGTAGTACACATTCCCAGGTCTATTATACATTTATCAATGCTAGGTCCTATCGCTTGTTTTTCCCCCGAATCCATCTCGACTTTTTTAAAGTCATCGTGCTCGTAGGCTACCAACCCACTCTTTTCTAATGTAAATGGTGAAATGAAACTATCTGTAGCACCATAATCAAATAAAATATTTACATTGATATGTTTTAGCGTACCCGATGACTCCACCACCGTGGATTGATGTTCTACCTGGCGATAATTAACCACCGCGTAAATCTGGTGGCTGCTACTTGCTCTTCCCATCAGGGCCTTTCCTTCTCTATGCACAAATCCTAATTGTAACTCTGGGCAGTCATGTTGGTAATGGGGTCCTCCACATCCCCAACAGGTAACATGAGATTGAACCTGCACACTGTTATGTGACTGTCTATGGAATGAGTTCCTTCTCCTGGAACCCCTACCCCTACTAGCTGCTCCCTGAGATGGTCGTGGACCTCCCTACATCGTTGGTGATGAACGAGATGCTGCACTTGTTGCCATTGAAATCCCTGTGGCTAATGTCCTTGGTGCGACTCTATTACCATATGGAGGTGGCCTTGAGCCCCCTCCCCTGGGAAATTTCCTAGGGGCCTTCCCCACAAATCCAGGACGATGTGGAAAGGTCAGTCTCATACCTCCAGTTAAGTTCATGTGTTCCTCCACATAACGCACATTTTCCACTACTTCTACTACTAAAGATGGTTTCCACATCCGCACCATATCCCTTATCTTAGGGTTTAACCCATAGACAAAGCGTTCTTCTTGTCATTGGTCATTATCCATGTATGAAACATATTTGACCAATTCCATAAACCTAATCTCATATTCTTCTATGGTCCTATTTCCCTGTACTAGAGCATGAAATGCTCCCACTTGTTGTTCCTCATAGTAAGCTGGTAGATATTTCCTTCGGAATCTCTCCTCGAAAAGTTCCCAAGATACAATGTCTGGGGTAAGATGCAGTTTCCTTTCCAGGTTGCCCTACCAATTCAAGGCACTAGCTCTCAACTAAAAAATCGCTATCTTCACCTTTGAAGTGGATGCATAGTCTCTTAAAGTAAAACACCTTGTCATGCCTTCCAACCATGCTTCTATATGTTTACTGGCACAACCCCCGAAAAACTCCAAAATTTTGATCTTCTGTAGTTCTATAGTGATGTCTTCGGGTGGAGGTGCTCCCCTTGAATCCCTCGACACTTCTGGATTACCCGTTCCATATGGTGGGGGCTCCACTTCGATCCCTGTTGGTTGACGCCCCTTTAAAGTCTCGTTTATAGCCTCCAAAGAGAGCAGTATGAGAGCTAGTTCAAGCGATGGTGGTGGCAGCGCTAGTGGTCCCTGCGATGATGCCCATCTGCCTTGATTTCCTCGAGTCCTAACCATCTTGTATAATTTAACCTACATCAACCAAATTTGTCAAGGTGAGTTCAAGGACATTTCACATTTGCGCAACTTAAACTAGAAAATAGGGTTAGGCGTAAGTTTTTTTTACTTGTCTGTAAACAGACGTTACTCTCTTTAGGGAAGGTGGCTAGATTAGGTTTAAAGTGTCTAAGCTTGATGTCTTCATTCATGAATCCTAGCAACTCTCTCACCTTGCTAGCGCTACACTGTAACTTTCAATTACTCTAACTTGTGTGTATAATCAAGCATCAACCCGACCCTTGTAACAATATGCACCAGTCATTTTAATTACCCTTATTAATTATAATACCCTTAGTCTCATCATTCATCAAGTTATTTAATCCCTAAAATTAA
>JASDQU010515235.1:139942-155223 GCA_032191745.1 Picea mariana | reverse complement strand
TTAATAATAAAGAAATGCTTTTCCTGTCCCACTATATGAGTTCTTCATAGTTTAGTGAGTATATGTTTGAGTCTCTAACCCATTAATCTCTAGAACAAATGCATGTAGAGTTTGTTGCTTGTTTTGTACACAGTTCAGTCTTGGGAGGATAGCTGCTAGCAAGTGATCAAGCGCAAAGAAGGATCGACATCGAATGTATGGAACAAGGTATGTTTGTTTAACCATGTATTTGCTTAAAAGAAATGGGGATTAGGTTTGGGACGATGGTATAAAGTAGGATTCTTTCGGTCTTATCTGCATGCATAATATAACCCTAAATGCTAGTCCGTAGGGGGATTTCCCACCACAACAATGGGGGCGATATCCCCCAAGAATATTTTCCTTGGGAAACGTGTCACTTTTTTTCCTCGTTTTTTGTGTCCCCTCGATTTTCATATCCACTGTTGGGTGGTTTTTCAACACATGGTTTTTGCTGATGGTTTTCTATTTTTGGTTAAGGAATTAGGGTTGTTGACTAATCTAGGTCATTGAGTTAGGTTTTTGGATGTCATTGGATCCTATATGTATATTGTATTGTAAACAATGTATCACTATGAATGAATATAGAATATGTTGGTTTTCTTGATTTGGGTTTCCAGGGGAAAAATCTTTTTGTAATGTGTGTATTTGTCATTGTATATTTTTTGTTCTTTTATTGAAAATCTATTTGCAGTAAAATATTGTGCAAGTTTAAAATCTACATTTGGTATCAGAGCTTTGTTGGCTTCAGGGGGACACCTTTGTGGTCAAGGATTTGGCTCGGGACTTTGATAAGCCTTGTTATAGTGGAAGATTTGTGGTATTTATTTTTTAGGTGAGAAGAAATGGCTAGCAATTCAAAAATGGAGATCTAGAAGTTTAATGGGAAAATTTTTGAACTGTGGAAGCTCAAGATGGAAGATCTGTCACTAGACAAGTATCATTGTATCACAGTGGATCTAGATATTGCACCTATAGTAACTTCAGCAGATGATTGGAAAAAGTTGGATCAGAAGGCAAAGAGCACAATCCAATTGTTCTCTCAGATTTAGTATTACTGAATGTGTCAGAGGAACTACAGGAAAATATGTATGGGATAAGTTGGGGAATTTGTATCAATATAAGTCCCTACTAAATAAACTATTCCTGAGAAATAAGTTGCATAACCTGAGGATGAGAGAAGGAGACTTGGTGGCAGATCATTTGAATGCCTTCAATACTGTGATAAGTCAGTTAGTATATGTTGAGATTAAAAATTCATATGAAGATGAGTGTATCAATTTACTGTGCTATTTACCAGACTCGTGGGATAGTCTGGTTGTGGCCATAATTAGTAATACAACTGCCTTGAATTTTGATGAAGTGGTATCATCCTTGTTGTCTGAGGAGATGAGATGGAAGAACATGGAAAGACAGAGCACAGATGAATTATTTGCAAGAGGATGATCTAAGGAAAGAAATAGATCTAAGTCCTCAAGTGGGAGATCTAATTTTAAGGGAAGATATAGGTCTCTAGGATAGTTTGTAAAGGTATGTTGGAGATGTGTAAAATAAGGTCACTACAAGAAGCAGTGTAGATCCAAAGTTGAGAAAAAGAATGGATATGAAGAATCTCCTTCTATAGAATAAAATACCTCCAAGGAAGAAGGACGAGATGCGTACTTGTATTCTTCAAGCACACATGCATATCATGAGGAATGGTTGATTGACTCAAGTGCATCCTTTCATATGAATCCCCACAAGGAGTGGTTCAATGAATATGAAAGGTATGATGGAGGTAATGTTTTCCTAGGTGATGACCTAACAACCAGAATAATAGGTTGAAAAAAAAGTCAAGTTCAAGATCATAGATGGAAGGATTAGAGAACTACCTGGTGTTCTACACATCCCAGGATTGGACATAAATTTGATTTCTATAAGAAAAATGGACGATGCATGGGTAAAAACAATATTTGAAAAGGAAACATGCAGGATGGTTCAAGGAGCAATGGTGTTGTTGAAGGGAGTTCGGTTTGGAACTATGTATAAGCTGAAAGGAAGCACTATTAGTTATGGGTGTAATAGTTCCATCGTTCCTAATATTGGAGTTGAAGAAGAAATAAATCCTATAGTCTCTCGAGAAAAGGTTATGTTGTGGAATCAAAGACTAGGACATATCATAGAGAAGGGTCTTTGACTACTACAAGGTAAAGGTATGGTTGAAGGTATGTCTAACTTCTCTCTAGATTTTGATTTATGTGAACATTGTGTATATGGGAAGAAGAATCGAGTAAGATTCCCCTCTAGTGCAACGAGGGAAGAAGGAATTTTACAGCTAGATTACAGTGATGTGTTTGGACTTGTGTCAGTTCCATCATTGGGAAAATTAGTGTACTATGTCTCATTTATAGATGAATTCTCAAAGAATACTAGGATATATTTCCTCGGAAATAAATCTGAAGTCTTTGATAGGTTTAAAGAGTTTAAGGCTCTCGTTGAGAATCAAACGGAGAAACAAATTAAGGTGTTGAGGATAGATAATGGTGGAGAGTTTTGTGGGAGTGAACTCGATGAATTATGTAAGAAGTGGGGTATAGCAAGGCAGAAGACTACTCCATATACACCTCAGCAAAATGGATTTGTAGAAAGGATGAACAAGATGTTGATGGAAAAATAAAGGTACATGCTCAGTGGTGTCGGGTTAGGGTAAGAATTCTAGACAGAGACAGTGGGTATTGCATGTTAATTGGTGTTGGAAGTAGGCTAAATCAGAAGGAAAGGATATTTTGGGAAGAAAGGCATGTGTGAGGAAAGAGACAACTGGAAGGAAGAGAAGAACGTGTGCATGCATGGAAGACCTAATGACGTTAGGGTTAGGGTTTTTGTAATACATTGTAATGGTTTATGAACCAGAAACATATATATATATATATATATGTGTGTGTGTGTGTGTGTGTGTGTGTGTGTGTGTTTCTGGTTCATAAACCATTACAATGTATTACAAAAACCCTAGTTCAGTATGAAGAGACGACGAAAGGAAGGAGTCATGTTTTGATAACTAGTTTGTAATACCATATCATGCGACCTAATTTTGTAAGTTGTTGAGTTGTAAAAGGGTCATAAGGTTAGATCATAGGCTGAGGAGCCTAGTGTGATCTAGTCTACCTCATAATAGATCTTGACCCTACTGAGAACAAGTTGTAAAGTGCCTAGTGTGGTAGTTTTGGAACTACCATAATAGAAGAGCTTGAGAGCCATATCTTTGTGGACGTAGCTCAGGGGGGGTGAACTACGGTAAAACCTATGTTATGTGATTGAATGTTTGTGTCTTTTTTATTGTTTATGAGTACATGTTAGTATGATGAATGAATGAGCTAATGAGTTTGATTACATCACATACATAATTGGGAATGAAAGTATATTTCTTTAATAAGTTAAATAGAACTCTCAGTGTATACTTCACATATCTCCATTCAATCCTAGACTGCAAACACATGAGTATTGCAATCACCCATTAAGACTATCTCAAGTGAGACTACGCAGTGTACTATGTGCATTGCATTGCCTTCTAGTTTACCAGGAGGGTCGATAGTTTTAGAGGATTTGTTGGAACCCTAGTAGACATGAACCTGGGTCAATCATGTTAAAGGTATAACTCAAAGGAATTAAGCCAAAAAATGGTTCTATTGTCGGGTGGTACAACATAGGATTGAGTAGATGGGATCTGTTGAAGATCTATTAAAAGAGGGTAAGATCTACGGAAGGCGGTTCAAAATAATATCGAATTGGATGACAAGAAGGTGAGAAGAATGTGTCTCTAGAAGGGGATGTTGAGACCATGGAATCCCACAAAATTAGAGATAGAAAGTTGGTTGAAGACAAAGGAGATATATTTTGTGCAAAAATATAATAGAAACCCTAGAGTAACATCATGAAAATACCTTGAGAAGTATGTGTTTATTGATCTACACGAAGTATTTTTCTGTGATTTTCCACACTTATTGTAGGAGTGGATATTCGGTATTGTAGCAGTATTTATAACAGAATTTGCAGTAGATACAGAGAAGTCGTACAGTGCAACAGAGAAATATTTTCTATACAAGCCTCGAGGAAGGTATATTATATCGTTGTATATGTCTATTAAGATATTTCTCTAGAACAAAGGTGTAATGACAATGGAGTCAGACAGCTAAACTTCCCTGTGTGCATGGGGGAAGGGGGGAAGCATTAACAGAAAAAGGAGAAATGGAAGGAGAAGTGGATAAAGGAAAGAAGGAGGAAGCCTTGGACCCAATTATAATGGAAAATGACTAGATCGAGAAGATCATGGTGACAGCTGGAAAGGGGCGCAGTGGAGTACCCTACTAATACAAGGTGAACAACAAGAAGAGAGTCATAGCCACAAGGGAAGGCTTGGAAAGTGATGAAGAAGAGGTAGAGGATCTCCGGGTTGTGGAGCAGATTGAGGAAATCCTGCACGTGACATATGAGAGGAAGACGAGAGGCTCAAGAGTAGGAATAGAAGGCATCAATCCTATCCATATTAATGTCAGTGTGGAACCCATAAACCCATGTGTGACTAACACACCAAAAAGCACAAAATTGTTTAGACAATCGAATTTCGGGAGAAGGAAGACAGCAAGAAGTACATATACACAGGGAACAACAACTGGGGTAGCCATTTCAAGAAGCATTATTCAAGTATCTACACCACACAGAGATAGTATTTCAGCATTTAGGATGGCAGGACATGATCCCACCATCAGGTTACCAGAATTCAAAGGAGAAGAGTCAGAGGAACCGAAAAAACACTTGTTTATCTGTGAGAAGGTCTAGGAAGAAAAACAGATCATAGACAAGGACACTAAACTTGCACAACTATTGATTACACTAAGGGATCATGCACTGGATTTGTATATGATTTTAGTGACAAGAAATCCACCAGGAACAACCAGAACAATTGCGGATATCAAGAAATTGTTGATAAATGAATTTCAGAAGCCAAGTTCAAAGGATCAACACCTGAATGAGATGATAGAAATTAGACATAAACCAAGAGAATCTCTATGGGAGATTGACCAAATATTCAAGAGATTGAAACAAAAGTTGACATATCTCATGACAGATATGCAACAAAGACACTTGTTCATTAATTCACTATTACTACACTTAAAATATCCACTATGACAAAAGAAGTTTCTGACACAGGCAGAGGCGTTGCAGACAACCCTGCAATTGGAAGAAAACCAATATTAGAAGATGGATCCAGCCATTGAATATCTGAAAGAGGATTTGAAGAAATTAATGTTCCAGCTAAACCAAAACAAAATTAAGGACAAACTAGAAGTTGTTTGGTGTACCACATGTAGGACGGAAGGACACCATAAGAATGAATGTCCAACATTCGCACAGTACATGGAAACAGGAATGCCAAATCCATTACCAACAAGAGGATTATGGTGTGAAATATGTAAGAAACATGACCACTATCCATATCATTGTCCAATGATGTAGAAATACCAGACAGTCCCAAAGAGTTCATATTGTAACTTTTGCAAGTTAGTGGGCCATGATGAAAAAGACTGTAGAACCATGGAGTTGATGAGAGAGAGGACATCAGATGCATATAGGGTGAAGGAAGAAATGATGATCGGTAAAGCCAAACCTTAGTTTAACCAGGTACCATCCCCATACAGCATTGTGCAGACATGGTATAATACAGTGCAACAACCATATAATACTGTGCAGCCACAGTACAACATAGTGCAACCTTAGTACAATACCGTGCAGTACAATCAAGCGCCTCAATATAACGCACTGCGAGGAGATCGAGTTGGCTAAAAAGGTGGAGGATGAGCAAGAGGAGGCTTTGGAAGAGGTAGAGGACTAGTGGTATGTCACGACTGTCGATAACTAGGACACTATACAAGAGAATGTCCACTAATACCAACGACTTGTATGTATTGTCGTGCATCGGATCATGACATGGAAGAATGTCCTACATTATTAGGGAAGATTCAGGAAAAGAGGAATCAGAAAAACTAGAATTTTCAACGAATTTTGGCAGAAGAAAGGGACAACGAAAGAAACATCAACATAGTTATGTGCGGAGGAGCTAAAATAGGAAAGGACGTAGTTCGACAAGAGCCAGTACAACACCAATGGGTAAATAAGAATGTCGAACCAAGTAAATAGTTCGACGTGTATAACAAAAAGGAAACATTTAAGCAATCCAGACAAGAAATTATGAACCCAGACACCGCATTAACCTCAACCACGCAGCACAGCAATGGAGTGCCAGAGTACAAAATTCCTCCATCGTTGGATCATACCAAATAAATATAGCCCCTGGGAAAAGTAAGTACAATCAAAGTATTTTTACAATCATGTGTAAAAATATTAAATGATCCATCCTCTATCAGGTTATTACAAAGTATGTTAGAAATATGTAGCATAGAGATAGAAGGAAAACTAGAACAGAAAATAGTCAATCACGTACATACAAGTACAAGAAAAAGTAGGGAGTTTCGGATGAATGCCAACATTGGAGATTTTAGCATGGGAAATGTCATACTGAATCTAGGATCCAAAGTCAATTTATTACCCAAGAAAACATGGGAATGTATGGGAGAGCCCACATTAGGATATTCACCCGTTCAGCTGAAACTAGCAAACCAACACAGAGTTCTACCAATTGGGAGACTAAAAGGAGTGATAGTAGACCTAGATGGAGTGTGCACTAAAGATGACTTCGAAGTAATAGAGATAGTGGATGGCACAACACCATATCCGGCATTATTGGGATTGGATTGGGCATTTGATAACTAGGACATAATCAATTTAAAGACACAGAAAATGACATTTTAGTCAGGAGAATACAAGGTCATTGTGCCATTAGACCAATCAAAAGGGGAGAGGTTTGTAGAACCTACTTACTTGTACTTGGAGGAAATTAGCCAGTTGTGCAGAACAACTGCACGAGATGAGGATTACGTAATCCCAATTGCAAATGGGATACTCAGTTGGTGGAGCATTACTTCATGTACGTCAGACTTAGATACAGGTTTAGAGAACTAGAAACAAAGTCTACATGAAGTGTCCATAAGAAGATTCACAAGAATAGACTGTGCAGTAAGATGGGTAGGTACGGAGATAAGGGAACCACCTAGTTTCCATGGGGTAAATGATCTAGAAGAATTCTTGACATAGTATGAGGATGAAGTATTAGAAAATCAAAGACTCTTAGCACTGGATATAACACTCAAGGTCACACCTGCAAGATGGTGGGGTGCACACAAAGAAACAATCAAGGATTGGTACCAATGTAAAAGGTTATTGCACATAAGGTTTGGCGCAGAACAAAAAAGAAACCAGCAGTAGAAATATGATGGACAGGGGGCACCAACGTAACACTTGGAGAAGTGCAGAGTTTTGTGGAAAATGATATCCCATAGGAATGGCCTCATCATTTCGTAAATACCTTAGAGGGCACACCAGAAAACTAGTATATAGACCAGGAACTGCATAAAGGAACTACGCATTGGACAGTACTACAACAAATATTTATAGTTACTTTCTCATTTGAACATGAGAACCCCAACATAGATGAAACACTTAAGAAGATAAGACGGGTGATATTCATTAAGGAACCAAAAGTCAAACTTATAACAGAAGAGAAACAATAGAACAGACAAATAGTGAAAGAACTGTTGTCATGCTACCATGTGTAGGAAGAAAGATCAGATGAAGATGATTCTCACGATATTCAGATTGAGGAAGATGAAGGTGAGAGAGAAGTGGAAGGTCCACCTCTAGAAGAAGAAGTAATTGTTGCACTAATCAAGGTGAAGAAATTCAACATTAAGACAGCTGAGAATCCCAAAAAGACCAAAATTAGAGACTATTGGGGTGAGAAGACAATGGAAAGCATAAAAAATTTACTACATGAGTAGAGCGACCTATTCCCCACCATGTTCATAGAAATGAAGGGCATAGCAAGAGAGCTAGGTGAAATGAATATACTACTCAGAGTTGAGGCAAGACCAATTAGACAAAAACCATATAGACTACATCCGATATATAAGAAAAAAGTTAAAGTTGAGGTCGATAGGATGCTCGAATCTGGAATCATAGAACCTGTAGAAGAATCCGAATGGATAAGACTGATGGTAGTTTAGGAGAAAAAACAAGGCGGGATAAGAATATGCGTCGACTTGAGGAAGTTAAATGATGCATGCCTACATGACCCATTCCCTACACCCTTCACGGATGAAGTGTTGGAGAACGTAGGAGGACGGGAAGTTTATTCATTCACTGGTGGATTTTCGGGATACCATCAGATCAAGATAGCATCAAAAGACACATTTTCTACAGAATGGGGATCCTACCAGTACATGGTCATGTCATTTGGACTGAAGAATGCACCAACAATACTTTCCATAGTAGTCATAGCTACGTTTAAAGATTTTAACCACCAATTCCTAGAGGTATACTTGGACGATTGGACAGTCTATATTCTATTGAAATATCATGTAGAAGTCTTGTAGTTGATGTTAGAAATATGCAGGAAATGCCAGATATAGTTAAACATCAATAAATGCATCTTCAGAACACTGTTTGGGATACTATTGGGCCATATAGTATGCAAGCAGGGTTTGTTAGTAGATCCTGCCAAAATTGTAGTGATTTTTAACCTGCCACAACCAAAAATAATTCGTCAACTAAGAGCGACATTGGGACACACAGGATACTATAGAAAATTTATAAAAGGGTACGCGCAGATTACCGTGCCAATGGAGAAATTGTTAAGGAAAGATACAAAATTTCAGTGGAATGACGATTGTCAACACGGTCTGTATACGCTGAAAGAAAACATGGTAACTACACCAATAATAATATTCTAAGACTGGGAGAAGACATTCCATGTACATGTAGATGCATCGGGCATAGCACTTGGAGCTATTTTGGTGTAGCCAAGAGTAGGAGAATTGGATCATATTATAGCATTTGCTAGCAGAAAACTGTCAAATTCAGTGCAAAAATACAACACTACAGAGAGAAAAGGCCTAGCTATGGTCTACGCGCTGCAAATGTTCATACATTACTTACTGGGAAAACATTTTAAAATGTTCATAGACCATTCAATGCTCAAATACCCAATCAACAAGCTAGTGTTGGGGGGGAGAATATGTCGATGGCTACTATTGTTTCAAGAATTTGATTTTGAAGTAATAGTCAAGACAAGGAAGTTGAACGCAGGACCTGACCACCTATCAAGGGTCGCAAATGGAGAGGAACCTACAAATTTAGAGGACATCTTTTTGGATGCACAGTTATTTTTAGTCCAAATTGTTGATGAATACTTTGCAGAAATTATCTAGTACTTGAGTACAGGGAATGCACCACAGGAATATAACACCACGCAGAAGAAAAATATGGTAGTATGGGTTGCAAATTATCAGTTGATTACGGGACACTTATACAAAATGGGTGCAGATAACATCTTGAGAAGATATGTGCTAGACCATGAAAGACCAAGGATTTTAGCAGAATCCCATGAAGGAATAGAAGGAGGACATTATGCAGGAAAATATACCACACAGAAGGTATTTCATGTAGGACTATGGTGGCAAGCCATTTGCAAACATTCAAAAGAGTATTTTCAGAGATGCGATGTATGTCAGAGGGTTGGTAAACCTAATAGAAGGGACAAGATGCCCTTGAAACCACATGTAAATTTGCAGGTATTTGATAAATGAGAAATAGATTTTGTGGGACCAATTAACCCACTAGAAAAGAGGACAAGAGAAAGGTACATTATCACCACGACAGAATACCTGACAAGATGGGTAGAAGCAGCACTAGTCAAAGATTGCAGCGCAGAAACAGCAACACACTTTCTATTTGAGAAAATGATCACTAGATTTGGTTGCCCAAGGATTTTGATGAGTGACCAAGGCACTCACTTTATTAACAACACTATTAAGGTGATGACTAAGGAATTTTAAGTCCATCATCAAAAGAGTACACCATATCATCCACAAGCAAATGGAATAGTAGAAGCCTTTAACAAAATCCTTGAAAATGCACTGACGAAGATCTATAACATTAATAGGAATGATTGGGACATAAAAATACTAGTATTATTGTGGGAATATAGGACCACATGCAATAAGTTTATAGGACACACTCCATTCATATTGTTATATGGACAGGAAGCAGTGGTGCCATTAGAATTTCTAGTACCCAGTCTACACGTAGCAGCGATTACGAACATGACAAAACGAGTCACAGTATAGGATAGGTTGAATCGACTAATGATCATGGAGGAATATAGGATCCTAGCAGGGTTCCACCAAGAAGTTTAGAAAGAAAGGGACAAATCTTGGCATGAAAGACATATCAAGAGGAAACCTTTCAAGGCAGGAGACTTAGTGTTGATTTATGACAGTAAATCCATTCAACATCCAAGAAATCTCAGAATGCACTGGTTAGGACCATATGAAGTACAAATTGTCATAGAGGGAGGAGTTGTATAGTTGAAGGACTTAGGAGGTGCAAAACTAAAAGGGATGATCAATGGGAGTTGACTGAAGATGTACAAGGACATTTGACCACCAACAACTTGAAATTCACCGCGTAGTCAAAAAAAAGAAAAGGGTGAACAACAAAGGCATAGTGCACCGAAACTAGAAGGAGCACGTGCCAAAAGTACAAGGAGAACGCAAAATTGACAATACTATCCTGATGAAGACATGTCCAATGGTCAGTTCAAAATGAAAACAAGGGAGAAAGGTGAATACAGAAAAAGAAGCACCAAGTGACGGTGGCTATCGGAATTGAATGCCAGAAATGACTGACAAAACGTCGTATTAATCGCACCAACTAGAGATGGAAAGGGAAATCAATGTAAAGTATGAAGGAACCAGTGGCTCAATTAAATATTTATCGCGGTAACGTCTTCGAAAAGATTCACACAACGCCCATAAAAAGCAGGGACACGAAAGTGGAAAGGTTATTGCGAAATTGGAAAAGGCACAGAGCGAGAGAGAATACGAAGCAGAGAGTGAAGTTTGTAGAGGGTGTAGAGGCTACTAACCTTGGCGAATGAAAAGTTTACCACCATGACACCACCCAAATAAGGAGAACCAAGCCAGACTGCCAAACAACCCTGAGGTAGTACCAGAACACAATCGCAACCACAAGGAAGTGAACAACAACTATATCAGCCCCGCACATATTGAGAAAGAAACCCAGTAGACAGCACCTACGGGCATGGACATCGATATGTCAGAAGAGGGGAAAGGTTGTGTTGGGCTCTAAAGATGTCCTAAAAACAACCTCTATGCATCATCTGAAGGTAGGTGCTGGCACAAGCATTTTACTTGTTGCCTACGTAGGTTCTTAACTTCTGTTTTCAATACCCAATCCTCCATAGATGCAACACCTGTAAAGGAACAACAATCGTAAAGGGAATGACAGTTTTTCTATTAAAATGAATGAAAATTCCTTTAAAGGGAACAACAATCGTAACAAGGGAACAACAGTCATTATATTGGTCCAAACTAATGTTGAATTAATTGCATTTAGTACTTCCCAACTATCTAATTTGTCAACCTGGGGTTCGTAAACTGACGAAGCACATGCAAAGTATATGCAATATTGAAGTGGAACTAATTCTAATCTAATGTTTAATCTACGACTGAAATTGAATCGTTAATCTAATGCAGGAAATTGAAACACACGATTGAAATTGAATCATTAATCTAATGCAGGAAATTGAAACACACGACTAAAATGAAATTGCATAAATGAAATTAATCTAGGAATGAGAAATTGCGTAAATGAAATTAATCTAGGAATGGGAAATTGTGTAAATGAAATTAATCTAGGAATGGAGAACTACAAGAAGGAAAATCAAATACAACATGTGAAGAGTTGAATGAAACAACAACATATGTGAGCTCATGCCAATGAAGCAATCTTACATTACAATAACCAAATCAATCTTCATAACATAATAATGAAAGCATGGAAGCCAAAAATATGAATCAAAGCTAAGAATCCCTTTCTCTTTCAAATCCTAAGGACTACTACTAAATGACTATAAAATTATTACTCACTGACTACTACTCACTACTACCCCCTCAAGAAGAGAGATCACTCTATTTTTATACATGAGGGCCTTAAAGATAAGATAACCATCATATTTACAGATCCACTATTTTCTCAACTATTTTCCCATTATTACAAGATATGATCCCTTCAAATCCTCACACATATCTCTCATACATATTGGATAAGATATTCCAACCAAATCTCCATGATCTTCTCCTTGGAATAGGCTTGAATTATCTCCTCAAATATTGAAATGGTGGAGGAATTATTCGAGAAGTATTTTCAAATTAATCCTTCACATATTCCTACACATTACAAAGCTCACACATTTTTTAGATATATATGAAAACATGTCGATTTTCTAATATTTAATCACAAATTCCCTTTTAATATTAAAATGAATAAAGTGGAGAATAATAAGGTGAAACCCAAGTATATTTATGAAATGATATCGTGAAAGGTTAATGGGGCAATGAAACGTGAATAATAATGAAGGGAAAGGTGGATGAAAATAGGACATTTCTAAGCCCCAACATACCCCCCAACTTAACTTGTTTCATGTCCTGATGCAACCATGCATCGGTCTTTTCAAGCAATTTTGGCATCTAAATGTTGTCTTTGAGTGATGATAATGAATGTTTCCAGGATGGGATTTACATGAGTAACAACTGTCATTTTCTTATGGTTGGTTCTTGTGCGACAACCATGAATATAAATAATGTTGGTTCTTGTGTTAACAAAATTCATTTCGTTATTTGTTCTCTTGTTGTTATGATAATAATTTACCCATATTCTTACTGTAAAATATATGCTATCAATGTGCATAAGGAAACATCACTGAGTATAAGAAATCCCTTTTTCATATTTTTGAATCATGCCAATATGTATATCAATGTTTATGAAGCAAAGTGCAACAGAGTATCGTTGGAAAATAAATGTTGGTAAATGGTAAGTGAGAGGAAAAATGGAATGATGGTAGTGGAAAAATGGAGTGATGATAGTGAATAAAGTCCCTTACCCACCAACTGAACTGGTTACATGTCCGCATGCAACTGGCATACGTCATATAAGGGAAAGGGAAAGGGAGCTTGGTGAGAGAATTTTCCAAATTATTCATTGCTAGCAGTTGAGGAATTACATGATTAAAGTTTAGAAAATAACATACCTCCACTTACCCAAAATGTTGATGAAATATGAAATAGGAATATGGTTGATGCGGCGATTGGAGCATGGAATATGTCACTGCTGTAGGATCATGTGAAAAGTGACGGTTGTTGTAGTTACGACTACTAGATCAGAGAATGTGAAGTGGAGGAATCTGAACTGTTGTTGAATGAATCATGGAAAAGAGGAAGTATAAAAGTGGAACTGTAGTACTCTCAGATAGTTGAATTCATGCTACTATAATTGCTGAGGAAGTCAAGAAAAAGTGTATAGTCTTCACCCGCTACAACCCGATGGTACAATTCTAGTCATTCAAATGAATGTGTCGATGTCGAGCATGAAGATAAGTCATTGGATTACTGGCCATGATGAATGTCGTTAACCAATGTGATGCAAACTCACCATTGATGTCAATGAGTTCCAAGGTACCCAAGTACATCTTGCAAAGTGCGAATGAATGAGATGATGTTGAGCCACTTGCAAGATCTGACGATCAAGGGACATTGATGTATTCCTATGATTGTCTGGGAGAGAACTCTCCATTAATGCATTCAAGCCTCTAGGTACTCAAAAGGAACTCTAGTCTATATCCCAGATAAGGCGCTAAGGTTGATGGGGAAAGACTTGTTGAAAGGTGGGCCTTAAGGAATCCCACATCAGTTAACATGATTTGGTAAAAAGATTGGTAGGACTATAAATGAAAATATCTCAATAGCAAAAGTGTTTAGGGCTAGGCAATAGAGTCATGGAAAGGGAGCTGGATAGTTTTATTGACAAGGAAAACTAAACTGAAAAAGATAACGAGATGTATGTGACTCAGAAAGATAGGCATGTGCGAAGTCATGAAGGATAATTCAATGGAATATGGGCTTCAACACAGGGATGATAAATCTGCTTTGAAGGAGAACTGGGAAGAAAGAATTCACGACGCAAAATTGTTTGATGAATGGTCGATGTGTAACAGCAAAATCCATGATGTGTAGAATGAGAATTAGCTACTTCAAGCAGTCAATAAGGCATGTTTTTTTTTCAAAAGTTGTGTGATCTTTGAAAATCACTTCAACAGAAAGATGCGATCGGTTGCGCACCTGAAAAAAAACTTAGTACAAATCATGCATGAAAACTTGTGAGATGTTCGAAGAAAAACATAACATGCAGAAAGAACTACAAATGCGGCAAAGTAAAAATAAAACACATTTTTATACCTCTTGCCGTGGTCGTTGCGCATGTGCTTGTTTCATTGTTGATTGCTTGCTTAGTGTAAAATCACAAAAACATGTTTCGATATTGTTTTTAGGAATTATAAAAAAAAAGTCCATTTGCAATTTTTGGAGTTTTCCAATGCTTACATATTATGTAATATTTTGATTTTTATAAGTTATAATGATTTTATAATTTCTATGGTTTTTGTTTTATTTAATTTTTTTATTTTTTATTTTTTTTATTATTATATAGTTTTTTTTTATATATAAAAAACAAAACAACTAAAAATTCTTTTGATTATTATAAAAAATTGTTTTTAAAACAAATAAAATAAAATAAAATTTATTTTTATTATGATTTTTTTTATAATGAAATAAATAAATAAGAGAAAATTAAAAACAAAATAAAAGAAAAGAAAAAACATATTTTTGATTATAAAACAAAACAAAAGAATAATGGTCATTGACTTTCATTTTTCTATACCTGGACCAGTAGGCCACCATGAATGCTTCAGCCGATAGGAGAAATTTGTAGTGCCCAACATCTGCATTTCTCATACAGGATCGGCATCAATTTTGTGTTATAAGCAATAGGTAAAACCAATCAAATGCACGCTATAAATAAATTTAATTCGTGGGCACTGACTAGAATCGCTAGACATGATTTATATATGTATATCTTAGATGTAGTAGTTACGACCTGTAAGGTAGCTAGAGAGGTAGTGGGGGGCCCCAGAGGGTCCATAGTGATAATAGTGGAGGTCATTCAATGTAAGGTGGACTAGGTCCACTATATTATTA
>JASDQU010515235.1:101686-124305 GCA_032191745.1 Picea mariana | reverse complement strand
CTACCTATGGAAAAGGGGGCACTTCCACCAACCAACAAGGAAACCGTAAAAATAAGGAACCCTCCCTCCCTTCCCCACCCTCCATTACACTTCCATGAACTTTGTGAAACACTTTTGGACACCCTACCAATCTCTGCCCCGCTTTACCTGAGTTATGGAATCTTATTCCAAAACCCATAAGTACACCACTAATACCTACACCAATAGCCCTACCAACTTCCCTGGAACCTTCTTCCTCCAAACCTCCCAGTTTGTGAACCAAACATGCTTGCACCATTTTTTCTCAATATAGCCATTATACGCACTATTGCCCAGCCCTCCCTCAGTTTCAGGACACTCTCATAGTAGTGCGTCAGACCACATTACCCAAATAATCCCAACCAATATCATCGATACAACCAATTACTGGAATTCTCTATATCTGTACATCATTAAATGAGTGCATGCGACGCCCTTGCGCACTATGTAACCAAATGGACCATTACACATACCATTTTCCAGTCATTATTGAGAGATGCACATAATGGAGGGCCTCCATTCTCCCGATTCTACCAAGTTTACTACCCTTGGTGAACGCGACCGTGAACAATCACCATCCAAGAATTTTGGGTAGGATTAACTCTTGTTCATCGACCCCTCTGGTCATTTTACCATGATGCGAGGATGCTCCCCCAAGCCCCCACAACTCCCCTATAACACTGGTTTATGAGATTCCCCCTCTTCCATAATGAATTACCTTTAGTTCCGACCTAGATATTTGGTTGATGATGCCTATCAAAAAATGTTATTCATCTCCCCTAGGTCCATTTACCTCAGGGATAAATGACACTATCCAACCATCATCGACTACTCCCTTGAATCTTGACACCACATATTTCCCTATTACAGACTTCATGTACTCCATCACCTTTCAGTCTAATGACAAAATTTTAGAAGTCCTATGCACACTTGATTACCCCTAGGATTCCTTTCACCATTGATCCCTTCATCTAGCACACAACACCTTTCAACCACTTACATATGCCCCTATCTATACCATTGAAACAAAATATTTCATCCCTTCTGGACATGTAGACTAGTTCAAGAATCGGATACCCACACCCGACGCAACTGAAGAATATAACATGGACAATATCTCACCCACCATCAAAATCGACATTTCAGTCAAATCCAATGTCGTGGAAGAAGTCACCTTAGGGGCAGCATGTTCCCCAGAGGAAATCATCACATACAAAGCCTTATTTCAGGAATATCGAGATGTGTTTTCTTGGTCATACATTAAAATGACCAGGTTAGACCCAGTAATCATCGAACATCACATTGACACTTGGCTTGATGTTGCCCTTGTTTGCCAAAATAAATTCCTCCTCCACTCTTCCAAATCCATGGCGATCAAATTTGAGATTGACAAACTCTGTACAATTTGCTTCATATACCCCATTGCCTACACATACTAGGTTTAGAATCTTATTCTAGTCAATAAAAAATATGGCACCATTCACATTTTCATAGACTTTCGTGACCTTAACCAATATTTTCCCAAATAAAACTTCCCTACTCCCTTCATTGATCAAGTCATTGATGCCTATGCTAGTCACGAAGTCCTCTCCCTCATGGATGAATTTTCTGGCTACAACCAGATCCAAATCTGGCAGGAAAATCAATACAAAATCGCACTCACAACCCCATGGGGCACCTTCACCCATAGAGTTATTCCCTTCAGACTCAAAAATGTCAGGGCCACTTTCCAACACGCACTAATGTATGCCTTCCATGATCTCTCTCACATCATTCTTTCCTACTTATATGAACTCACCACTTTATCCAAGAAATTCTCTCAACACATAGAGGATATACAGATCATCTTTTAATGCTATTGAAGGTACAACATACAGATCAACCCGCTTAAATGTGATTTTTGGATCATTGCAGGTCACATATTGGGATTCATAGTATCCCAGCAAGGCATCACCATAAACCCGTTTAAATTTCAGGCAATCAAAAAGATTCCCCCTCTCGAGAACTTATGCCAATTGCAAAGCCTCCAAGGAAAAGAAAACTTCTTACAATGTTTCTTCCCTACCATTCGCACCCATGGATTCCTATGCTTACTCTGCTAAGACATCCCATTTCATTGGGACCGTCACGCCCATACCTCCTTCAATTCACTAAAGGAGGCACTCAACAAAGCCCCCTTGATCATTCACTTAGACTATTATAGGTATTACATACTCTACCTACCATCCTTCGACATTTTGGTTGTCGAAGTACTCATTCAGGTTGATGATGACCAATGCAAACTTGTTATATACTACACTAGCAAGAAACTCTCTAGGCCACCTCTCAAATACAATCATGAGGAAAAACTATCCCTCACAGTCATTCTCATAGTTCAAAATTTCTACCAATATATCTTGCTTCGTGCCACTAAATTAGTCGTTGATTCCAACCCCATGCATTACCTCTTGAGTCATTGCTAGATCAATGGAAATTATCTCGTTGGATCTTCATTCTCCAAGAATACAACCTAGAGTTTACCACCCCAAAGAGAAATAAATTCCTCATTCTTGTCGAACTCCTCATATACTTTCCATATGACTATACAGAGCCCTCGGTCAATGAGAACTTCTCGGACGAGCATTTATTTCTCATATCATCAACAAACCCATGGTACAGAGATATTGTGTTCTACCTTCGTACTCAAAAGTCTGGTCCACACTTATCTCACAATGGTTGTCATTGCATTCGACAACAAGCCTCACAATACCTTTTCATAGGAGGCATTCTCTACGATAGAGGTGTCAACATGCTTCTTCGACATTGCCTCACCCCACAAGAGGTTGAGACAGTTTTGAATGATTTCTAGAGTGGGGCATGCGGTGGTCACTTATCTGGCATGTCCACTACCCAAAATATCATTCGGGAAGGTTACTTTTGGCCCACATTGTTTCATGACTACCTCCATGCAGTTAAATGGTGTGAAAAACATTAGCTATGTGAAAAGAAGGCTCGGGAACCACCTATCCTCCTACACCCTGTAATCATTGTCAGCCCCTTCTATAAATGGGTGTTGGCCCTTGGTTATGGGATCAAGAAAAGATCAAGAAAGAAAAGGAAAAATGTGAACTGTGTGGAAGACACAGTGACTGTTACTGGGTCGAAGTGAGAAAAAGAACAGAAAATATGGAGCGAAGTAAGAGAAATCAAGGCATTGGACGAGGAGATCGAGGATGACAGATCAACAAGGAAGATGGATCGTGGACAACTCAACAAGCAGAAAAATCTACCTTTGGATGCTTTGGAGCACCGTGTGAGAAGGAAGGAAAGACAAGTTAGTGAAGCCCTAAAAACGTGGGTCAATTTGACCTAGGGTTTTAGATACCTAGGGTTTTGGTATCTAGGGTTTTGACACTTAGGTCTCAACATAAGGTTGTCAGTGAACTATTGTAATGTATAAATAGAGTTCTAAAGTACCTGGGATGGGTTGTTGTTGTTGTTGTTGTTGTTATTGTTTGTACTAAGTTGATTGAGGATTCATTACTATTGTGTAATCGAGTGAGTACTATTGTGTGAGAGAGAAGTGTTGAGTGTAGAGCCTTCTGGTATTGTAATATCTTCAGTTGGGTGCGAAGATCAGTCCTGTAGCTAGGTGCGTAAGAAGGGGAGAGATAGAGAAGAGAAGAAAGAAGATCTTCTAGTCGAGAGTGCAGACAAGAACTGTATGCTTCATCTTAATATATTATAAAGCACAATTCTATGGACGTATCCCTAGAGAGAGGGTGAACCACGTATATCTTTTGTTGTGTGTGTGATTGATTCTCTGTTCTTTGTCATTTGGTATACTGTTATTGCAATATTGTTTTAGATCTGATAGATAGTTCTGGGGAGTAGATATGAACTGGTAAGTGATATATAAATGTTTTATTTCTCTTGTATTGGCTCCACTTGGTGTTCCTTTTGGTTGTAGACATCTATGTCCTGCAACCCCCCCATAGCTACTTCGGGTGAGACTGCATATGCTTTGCAGGTGTTGTCAAAAGGTCCAATAGTTAGGGCTTGTTGGTGTGCTCTTGCAGTTGAACCCTAGGTCTGTCGTTGTGCCAACAAATGGTTCTATTGTCGAGACAGGAATCCTCTTGAGGGAATGTCAAGGTGGTTTCCATCAAAGACAGATATTCAAAAGTGGATAGAAGATCAAGAAAAGTACTTCACTAAAGCCTAGAACAAGAACCCTAATCTTAGTACAGAGCAGTGGCTGGAAAGAAATATCTTTACGGATATACATGAGATTTTCTTTGGAGGAATCTATAGAGAGTTATACGAGTGGCTAGCTAGGTTAGTAGATACCTAATTTGAGATCAGATCTAGGCCACCTATGGTTTGGACATTGGCACTGATCAAGAAGGTCAAGAGAGTTGATAACATCGTGTCAAGAGCAGTAGATCATTGATTTGATAGTACCATTGGAGGGTATATCACTAAGTTTGTTGTTGACAGAGTAGAATCATATTGCCAAGAAGAGAGATATTTATTTAAGGGACCTAGAGGAAATTTTTTACATTTTTTAAAGTTGAAGATCAAGATGTTATTACATGAGAAGAACATCTTGAAGATACAGTAGTTTGTTGGATTGAAGAGCTAATGTTCAAAAACTCAGACAGCGACAGTGGCAGTGACACAGAGGCTGGACATACACACAGTGGGAGAGTGTTCATAGAAGTTCCTCTTGCAAACTAGTTTAAGCATAACTACGGGGATGAGGGTTTCTACAGTGGAGAAGAGGAAGATCTGACGGACGAAGAGCATTCAGAGTCTTCTAGGCCAGAGGAAGGGAAAGTTGAAGAACCTCACTGGGAAGAGCTAGAAGCTTCAGGAACTATGCAGATTGTTGAAGTAAGTACTATTACTCCTCCTATTGATTCAGCAGCATTAAGCAATCAGAGTAATCAGAGTCACCCGAGCGTTCAGAGCACTGTCACTAGTATCCCAACACCTACTCAGTCAGGAAACCTAGGAAGATCTATGGTAGATGAGATGAGGTTACCCACCTTCAAAGGAGATGGATCTAAATATCTTGATCAATACTAGTTTCTCTACGAAGCCATATGGAGTATTAAGAACATCACCAATGAAGCTGTCAAATGAGCTTATTTTAGTACTACCCCAAGAGACTGCGCACTGAATTGGTACATGAAGTTTGTTAAGGGAATTGCCTAGCCTAAACCGCTGAATGAGATCAAGAATGCACTGATTGTTGAGTTCAAGAAACCTAATTCGGAATCACAATGCATTACAGAACTAAAATAAATCAAGCAAAGAATAGCTAAACTGGTATGGTAGTTTGATCAGAGGTTTAAAACCTTGACGGGCCACTTGAGTTTCCAGTTCCCAGATGAGCAAAATAAGGAATGGTTAATTGTTTCCCTCTTACCACACATTAGAGTTCCTCTAATACAATAGAAGATTTCTTCACAGGCTGAGGCATTGGAGATCGCCATGAAGCTAGAATCAACCCCTATGGGAGAATCCAGCCCAGGTATGAGTCAAATCTTGAGTCAGCTAACTAGTTTGTCTCTGCAGGTCGAAGATATGAAGAAAGACAAGGGAAAGGACAAGAGAGAAGATATTTGGTGTGTCATATGAAAATCAGAAGGCCATAACAAGGAACACTGTCCCATATTCCATGAATACTTGGCCTCTGGAGCCCTGAGCCCCTTGAAGCAAGTTACCCTACCCTAGTGCAAAGTATGTAGAAATAGACATCGCCCTGGTGAGTGCTATTACATGAAAAAATATGTTTAGAAACCCACAAATTTTCATTGCACGTTGTGTAAGTCTGTGGGGAATGATGATAGGGATTTTAGGGCTTATGACCTCATGCACGAAAGGTCAAGGGAGATATACAAAATTCAAGGTGAAGTACAGCAAGAAGGAAACACTACGCACTATAACTCCCCTGTGAGAGGAAACTTCAACCCTCATGGTGGATTCCAAAGAAGAGGAAGAGGAGGAGGTATGGGTTGAGGTCGAGGAAAGCTAATTTGTTATAACTGTGCACATCCAGGAAACTTGGCAAGGGACTGTCAGAACCCTTGTACCACTTGCAGCTATTGCAATTCCTCCGATTATGTTATCGAGGAATGTCTAGCATTGCTAGATAAACTTCAGGAGAGACGGGGACCTCAGCAGAACCCGCAAATAAAATTAATCAAAGAAGAAACTCATGGAGTAGACCCTAGAGTGGTTGTTATGACTTGAGGAGGCATTGTTATAGGAGAGGATAGAGTAATCCAAGGAAAGACTACAGAAGAATAAGGAGTCAGAAAAGCTACAGAGAAGACACAAACTTTTGATGCAAAGAAAGAAAAACAAATGTTTGAGGAGGAAAGAATAAAATTTAGGGGAGACCAAGTTTATTCATCAAAGACATGACCAGAAGTAAGAGAATGTAGAATTCCTATGGCATTTGATCAGTCTGGTTCGCCCGGGGATGGAAAAGAGGCAATTAAATTTGTCTGTTTCTTGTATATGTTTATAGAGTTGATTAAAGATGAGAGAGCCATACAAGAACTGCAAAATTTGGTCATAAAGTATGAGATAGGAAGGGTAGATCATTTACTAAATAAATAAGTACATCAACTATCCAAGAAGAGAAGGACAAATAAGTAACTACACATGAATGCTCAAATTGAAGAGTATGATATAGACTATGTGGTTCTCGACTTAGGGTCAAAGGTTAATGTCATGACAAAGCAAACCTAGGCACTGATGGGAAAACCTAAGTTGATCTTTTCCCCTATTAGACTGAGGATGTCTAATTAGCAATTTGTAAGCCCCTTTGGAAGATTGGAACATGTCCCTATCGACATCGACAGAGTGAGGACATTTGTAGACTTCGAGGTAATTGAGATAGTTGATGATAGTTGTCCTTACCCTGTGTTGTTAGGAATTGATTAGTCTTTAAATAATTCCACTGTGTTCGATTTAAAGAAAAGATGAATGAATTTTGAAGGAGATGGCCTTAGGTTCATTGCACCTTTAGATCCCAATGAAGGTCAGTGATAAACAGATCCCATCGGAGAAGAAGATCGCGCATATGAATTGGAAAACATATACGAATTAACATCCAGACAACAGGATTACATTAATCCTATGGTAGATGGAAATTTGAGCTGGCGAAGTGACAGCGCATGTTCCTCAAATTCAAAAGAAGCTCTGGAGAACTGGTAGAACAAAATTTACAAAGTATCTACAAGGAGATGCGCTAGATTAACCAGGGAAGTATGTTGGATCGGCACAAGAGTAAGTAACTTACCCACCTTTGATGGTTTGAATCCTTTAGAAACCTTCTTGTCGGACTTTGAAGAAAGTGTGCCAACGCAACAACGATTGTTGGCAATGGATGAGGCCTTGAAAGCCACACCAACAAGATGGTGGGGGACACACAAAAACAACATTACAGAATGGGTACAATGTTGTATTCTGATGACAACACAGTTATCGGTGCAAGTAGAAGGCTGTGAAGTTAGATACATAGGTCGAAGTTGTCCGAAGGACCATGTGCAAAGTTGCAAGGAAGCATGGAGAAACATTCCTCAAGAGCAGTGGGTGCACAAATTCAGCAACACGTTGGACACAACCCACATCAACTAGTACCTTCAAGCAGAGCTACACCTCATCACTGTAGATTAGGAAGGTATGACTCATAACTTTGTCACTACCTTTTTATTTGAAATCCAATATCCTACAGTAGATCAATCATTATAGGGTGTAAGATAGAAAATGTTCGAGGACACACCTAGCCTCCCTTTGGAACAACAAGAGGACGAATGGATTGCGCCCCTCTAGAAACTACAAGGTTATTACAACATCAATATTGATGAAGATGATGATCCTAGGAAGGTGAACATCACAGAAAAAGAAGGCCAGAGAGATGTGGAAGGACCAGGAGTTGAGCTACCATTTATTGTACAACTGATCAAGATCAAGAAAAACAATATTGGAACAGAACAAACACCGAATCTTGCAAATGTTGGAGATTATTGGGATGTTGCCACTATTGACAAGATCAAAGAATTGCTACATGAGTATCATGACTTGTTTCCAATCAAGTTCATTGATATGAAGGGAATTAAAGGGCCTATGGGAGAGATGAGGGTCCCTTTGAAACCAGATGCAAGACCAGTCAAATAGAGACCCTACAGATTGAACCCTAAATATAAGGAGAAAGTGAAGATTGAGCTTGACAGAATGTTGGAAGCAGGGATTATAGAACCTGTCGAAGAATCATAATGGATTATCCCTATGGTGGTACAAGACAAGAATATAGGAGAGATCAGGATCTGCGTCGATCTCAAGAAGTTGAACAATGCTTGTTTGCATGATCCCTTCCCTATGCCATTCAATGACAAAGTGTTAGATAATGTAGGAGGCCAAGAGTGTATTCTTTTATAGATGGATTTTCAGGATACCATCAGATCCCGAATGCCAAGGAATATCACCATAAGACCACCTTTTCCACAGAATGGGGATCCTACCAATATATAGTAATTTTGTTTGGATTGAAGAATGCCCCAACCATATTTTCCAGGGTGGTGGCTGAAGCATTCAAGGAGTTTCTACATAATTTTCTAGAAGCATACTTTGATGATTGGACTATCTTTAGTTTATTGAAAAGTCATATCGAATGTTTAAGGCTAATGTTGGACAAGTGCAAGCAATTTTAGATTTCCTTAAACCTGAAGAAGTGCATTTTCTTTTCACCATTTGGAGTGTTGTTAGGTCATATTGTATGCAATCAAGGATTGTTGGTAAATCCATCTAAAATTGCCATCATAGTTGATCTACCCCCTCCTACTTCATTCAAACAATTGCGCATTATGCTGGGACACACTGGATATTACAGGAAATTCATTAAAGGCTATGCCTAGATTACAGCACCCATGGAGAAGTTGTTGAAGAAAGACTGACAATTTCACTGGACAAAAGAATGCCAGTAGAGCTTTGAGACGCTGAAATAGAAAATGGTTATTGCGCCTATTCTGGTTTTCCTAGATTGGAGCAAGGAATTTTACATGCATGTCAATGCATATTCTATTGCAGTAGGAGCTATGTTAGCACAACCGGGAACAAGAGACATCGACCACCCGTTAGCCTTTGTTAGTAGGAAGCTATCAACAGCAGAGATTAATTACACCACCACTTAAAGAGAAGGATTAGCCATGGTGTATGAGTTGCAGAAGTTCCACCACTACTTGCTGGGAAGACACTTTAAAATGTTTACTGACCACTCTATGCTGAAATACCTAGTCAACAAGCTAGTGTTGTGGGGGAGAATATGCCAATGGCTTCTGCTATTTCAGGAATATGATTTTGAGATCGTGGTTAAGCCAGGAAGAATGAAAAAAGGTCCTAACCACTTGTCGAGGTTGGAACATGGAGAAGAGCCTACTAGTTTGGAGGATACACTATCAGATGCATAGTTGCTAGCCATTAGAAATATTGATGACCACTTTACAGAAATAGTCCAGTTCCTATCAATAGGAATGGCACCTAGTGAATATACAATCACCTAGAAGAAACAACTAGTAGTGCGCACTGCAGACTTTTCACTTATAGTTGGAAAGCTATACAAGATGGGACCTAAAGAGATACTAAGGAGGTGTGTTATGGAAGAAGAGTGACCATTGATCCTCACCGAAGCTCATGAAGGCATCACAGGAGGACACTACGTAGGGAAGGCAACTGCGTAGAAGGTTCTTCGAGCTGGCCTTTGGTGGCCTACCCTACACAGAGATGCTAAGGACTATTACAAAGCCTGAAATGTATGCCAAAGAGTTGGGAAACCATCCAGAAGATATGAAATGACGTTAGCACCACAGCTTACCCTACAAGCATTTAAGAAATGGGCCATTGACTTTGTGGGACCTATTAACCCACCAGGAAAGTGCTCAAGAACAAGGTACATATCACTGCGATAGAGTACTTGACCAAACGGGTTGAAGCAAGAGAAATTAAGGACTATAGTTCCACTACAAATGCAGGCTTCATATTTGATGACATCATAACTAGGTTTGGATGCCCGAAGATCCTTATGAGAGATCAAGGCACGCACTTCATCAATAAAATAATTGAATCCTTGACTGAGTAATTTGCAGTCCATCATCAAAAGAGAACACCTTACCATCCACAAGTGAATGGGATAGTCAAAGCATTCAACGGGATTTTGGAGACAGCAATAACAAATATTTGCAGTGCGAATAGGGATGAATAGGATTTAAGAGTACCAATAGTACTATGGACCTACAGAACCACTTGCAAGAAGCTGACAATGCAGAATCCATTCAAATTGGTTTATGGTCTCGAAGTTGTCGTCCCAATCAAATATTTGGTACCAAGCCTAAGAATCACTGCCTTTACAGATATGGATGACATTGTCATTATTCAAGAGAGGCTTTCGCAATTGGTAGAACTAGAAGAAGATAGATTCATTGTAGGATTCCATCAGCAAGTATAGAAAGAAAGAGAGAAATCCTACCACGACAGACATATCAAGAAGAAGGTATTTAAGCAAGGTTATCTAGTATTGGTATATGACAGTAAATTCATGAAGCATCATGGGAAGTTTAGAATGCATTGGTATGGGCCATATGAGGTCGCCTATGTTACAGAAGGAGGATCTGTACAGTTGAATACTTTGAATGGATAATGGAAGGAATTTTTGGTGAACGGGAGCCAACTAAAGTTGTACTATGACAACCAGTTGCCTCGCAACTCTCAGTAAAAGCATGAGGAAAAGGGTCTAGGTACTAGGTGCAGTTGAAACTAGGTACTAGACACAGAAAATATAGTTTGCACAAGGAAAGAAGGGAGGACTAGAGCTGGAAGCACAGGATTCCCTGCGCAATCTAAAGCCAAAGTAAAACAAGAAGTTGAGATATGAAGTGCCTCGAGATAAGTCACAGGTGAGTGTTGGGGGGCTGTTGGCCCTTGGTTATGGGAGCAAGCAAAGATCAAGGAAGAAAAGGAAAAATGTGAACTGTGTGGAAGACACAGTGACTATTACTGGGTCAAAGTGAGCAAAAGAGCAGAAAATATGGAGTGAAGTAAGAGAAAGAAAGGATTTGGATGAGGAGATCGAGGATGATAGATCAGTAAGAAAGATGGATCATGGACAACTCAGCAAGCAAAAAAGGATATCGTTGGTGCTTTGAAGCACCACGTGAGAAGGAAGGAAAGATAGGTTGTCGAAGCCCTGAAAACGTGGGTCAAGTTTACCTAGGGTTTTAGAAACCTAGGGTTTTTACACTTAGGTCTCGACCTAAGGCTATCAGAAAGCTATTGTAATGTATAAATAGAGGTCTAAAGGACCTGGGATGGGTTGTTGTTGTTGTCGTTGTTGTTGTTGTTGTTGGTACTAAGTTGATTGAGGATTCATTACTATTGTGTAATCGAGTGAGTACTATTGTGTGAGAGAGAAGTATTGAGTGTATAGCCTTCTGGTATTGTAAGATCTTCATCTAGGTGTTACACATGAAAATTACTCACTTCAATAGTGTCACAAGTGTCATCATTACAAGTTTTGTAAGTGTCGCATCTTGTCTGCAAGTGTCGCATCTTGACCACAAGTGTTTCAAGTGTCACAAACATCATACTACCATATTTCCTATGTTTTTCCTCTAACGACATCATAAATACACTTAAGACACCTCAAAGACTAGTTTTGAAGAAGATAAATCAGTTGACAAGGAGTACAAGCCTTTTGCCACTGAAAGAACCACTAAAAAATGGATTTTGGAGAGGATCTCTCCCCTACCCACTATCAGAGATTGCTAGTGCTCCCTGAGCCTCTTTGGGGGAGTGTTTGAGCACTCTATGCACCCTTTTGGGGGAGGGATACCCTTTTCTGAGAAATTTTTGGGTTTGTTGAGACAAATCAGGGAAGAATCCCTCAATTCCTGAAGGTGGTTGGATTTGAATAGATGGTCAAGGCATGATCTCAGGGAAGATCCTCAACTGAAGGAGAGGAATCCTCAACTTATACCAAATATCTCTCAAGTGGTTGGACCTCTCCAAGGTTATATAAGGAGGCGTTCTCGTGGTGAAAGGTACATGAAAAAAATTGGAGGTATGAAACCTATGATCTCATAGGCAACATACAAAGACAGTGGAGACTAGAGATTGATACCAAAATTATGATCCTATAAGTGGTATGTCATCAAAGAAATCAATGTAGATTACTTGAGAAAAGGGGTTGGACAAGGAGAACTAGAATAATTTGCTGCACCCTCATCAAAGGATTGTAAGTACTTTTACTTGTTCTCATTAATAATCAATTCTTGGCCTGTTTATTTCAAACTTATGCTTGTTCCATATGAGTTTTTCTGTAATAGATGGATCTATATTTGAGATAATATCAGTAGAGTAGTAATTCCATTGTATCTTTTTTTTTCTATAGGACCTATCAGGGAGCTTAGGATCGAAGCTCAGCCTAGACTTTACAGGGACAAGCGTCATTAATAAGGTACATATCTTTCTTCTTATCCTTTGTATGTTATCTTGATTAGATCTAAAAGGATGTTAGTGTCCATGTTAAGAGCTTTTATATATTGGCCTCAACAGTATAGATACCAAGAGGGAATCCACTTGTCCACAGGGGGATTCACCTACAACACTGGGTGCGAAGATCAGTCCTGCAGCTGGGTGTGTAGGAAGGCAAGAGATAGAGAAGAGAAGAAAGAAGATCTGCTAGCCAAGAGTGTAGATAAGAACTATATGCTTCATATTAATATATTATAAAGCCTAGTTCTGTGGACATATCCCTAAAGAGAGGGTGAACCACATATATCTTTTGTTGTGTGTGTGATTGAGGCTTTGTTATTTGTCATTTGGTATACTGTTATTGCAATATTGTGTTAGATCTAATAGATAGTAATGTGGAGTAGATATGAACTGGTAAGTGATATATAAATGTTGTATTGTTCTTGTATTAGCTCTACTTAGTGTTCCCTTTAGTTGTAGACATATCTATCCTACAACCCCCCAATATCTACTTCAGGTGAGACTGCATCTGCTTCGCAGGTGTTTCCGAAAGGGCCAATAGTTAGGGATTGTTGGTGCACTCTTGGAGTTGTACCCTGGGTCTTCCCCTGTGCCAACAATGGGGCATCGATTTCATGACATGCAATCCTTCATCTAGAAATGGACACAAGTATATTGTAGTCATTGTTGACTACTTCACCAAAGGGATTGAAGCAATGTCCGCATTCACCAATACAGCTGACATCATGACACATGTTTTCTTCAACCATGTCATCTCTCTCTTTGGGGTCCCCCTACAACTAGTCTTCGACCATGGAAAGAACTTTGAGAATGAATTCTTCATGGAACTATCGACCAAATTAGGATTCACCCATGATTTCGCCTCACCCTACTACCCATAATCCAATAGGAAATTTGAGGTTGTCAACAAAGTGCTCAAAACTATGCTCCAGTGCATAGTTGACAAACACAAAACCAATTGGCACCATATGTTTTTTCCATATTTATGGGCATATAAAACACCTTTCAAAAGATCCACCAGTTTCACACCATTCCACTTAGTCCATGTCATTGAACCTGTCCTTCCCATTGAGTGCGAAATCCCAACATTGTGCACGACAATCAATCTCTTGCTCGATACACCGCCCCTAGAGAAATGGTTGTTAGCCCTCAAATATCTCGAGAAATATCGATGGGCATCCTTACAGAACAATGAAGTAGCCAAAAAGCATACCAAATCCACCTTTGACCTCCATGTTAACCTTCAGTCATTTACTGAAGGTGACCTTATCATGGCCTACAATATCGCCCACGATACTCTCGGCCATGAAAAATTTGAATACCTATGGAGGGGACCCTATGTCATCCGGCATTGCCTTACCAAGGGAACCTACATCTTAGGTCACCCCGAAGGTGCTACCCTCAAGGACCCAGTCAACGGGTTATACTTGAAGAAATTCTACCTCTGAATGTAACCATTTTACCTTAGGCTTTCCTTTATTTCCTAGTCAATTTTAGTCTTTTTTGAAGTAATCTCTCTCATTATGTGATCCTAATCCAGTGTCCTTATGTCAAAATATGAATTCTTCATTCACTTAGCACATCGGGTACATAGACGGAGCCAGCCGTTGGACCCAAAATATCTCTTTGGCAGCTTGGACTATTTACACGCTAAACCATGTGTTTCTCCACTCTAGCCGGCATATGCCTCAGTCCCACCACCAACAACCAAGTTGAATATGTTTTTTTCATTGGTCTCCTCTTTAAGGCTAGTCACCTTCATATTCTCCACCTTAGTGTCCTCTTATATTCTCATCTCATCATCCATTTGCTCAACAATGTGTATCGTGTCCGTGATCCATGTCTCTATCGCAAGTACCTTCAAGTCAAACTTCTACTGCGAAATTTTGAGTCCATCACATTTGCTCATATTTCTAGAAACCACAACCAGATGGCAGATAATATAGCTAATCAAGTAATATGTTGCCATTTATCACATTAACATACATATTGCATTCATCCATACACAATTTAAAATAAAAAACACATATCAAATACACACACATATATCTCAAATGGTCTACTCATATATATAAATCATTTTTGTGTTTGATACAAAATATTAATACATACTTGCCTTAGCTTCATGGCTAGGCCCTCTCAGCATATACATACAAAAAGGGGAGTTCCAATGACTCCTACATAATACAAAATTAGGCCCTTCTTGTATATGGTCCACCTAACACCTAGGGTGACCCTAGATGAGGTACATCACCACCAGTTGGTGAAGCTCCCCCAGGCAGAATATCCACAACAAGAATCTACCATGTCATCCTCGCACCTACAACTAGTTCCTGATGAATCATTGACCGTTAGGGTGGGTCCTCATGACTACATAACTCAGGATACCCTCATCCTGGATTTGAACCCGCAACTCCTCGGGCATCCCATCGCAGACAGTTCTCAGAACTCCATAGAAACAAGTACAAATGGGGTGGTTACATGGGCCCCATGCCCTTATATACACCCTTTGGCCCAATTTCCTTCCGTCCATTTGGAAGCATTCAATCTTTATTTCTCACACTATCCGTACCCATGTGATCCATATTCCCTCACCTTCAAAATAGTACTCTCGAATTATCCTTTCAGTTTGGAGCACTGTAGACCCCTTTTCACCAGGGTGCAAGTACACATCCCATGTCCACATTTCATTATCATGCAATTTTTATACACATGTTTTAATTTCAAGAGATATGTTTCACATTGGGTATTTGGTTTGAATGTGTAGGTCTTTACCCATGTCCCCTCTCACGTCATCAGTCATGGAAATCTCTTGTCTCCTCTAGGTATATATGTCAAACTTGCATATCATTCAACCCTATACTCATAGTTTCATTTCCCAATCATACCCCTGAAAATTATCCTCAGTTTCCTCCCACCCAGCTCTACAGTACCATCACTTCCATTGCATTCATGTGTTGTCATTTGGTATCTCTCTACCTCCATGAGTTGTCCCACATATATTTATCCCTTGGCATACTGACACTCATGTTGTTTTATCCATTAGGATTGGGAATCCTCATCATGTTACACCCCTAAGTAAGAACCTTATACTTCTTCCTCCTCATCATACTAACCACCCCATTACAGACTCCCCCCTTATTCCTTTTTGGGTACATTCAGTGCACCTCCACATTATCATTAACCTTATGTATCATCCACCATCGAATGCCCATCTGCAATATCATCCTCCATTCATCTACCTACTACAGAAACTAACCAATGGGTCTCCCACCCTCACATGTCTCTACTTGTGCCCTCTATCATCCAAGACATACTCAATTAGGGCACCCGTTTTTGTACATGTACTTTCAACCCCATTATTTATTCATTTAGTAATTGTAAAAAGCACGTTTTAAGTTTCATCAAGTACAGTAGATTTTGGCCATCGCCCCTGATGGCATTTTTTCCCTTAGCACATTGCAAACCCTATTACCCTTGGTTGGGAGATCTCACTACCCTCACACACTCTTCAATCCATATGTATCCAAGCCAAAATTTTGACCACCTATAGACCTTCGTGTCCCATATTGCTCGATATTTTGACCTACACTACATCTCCTTGTAGTCTCACCCATATAACATAGTTTTCCCATATCTAGTCATCCCCCTAACACCAGATAATATATTATGGTTGTTTCCATCCATCAATACCCCCCAACCAAGGGCAGTTCTGGAATCCTATATATTCCATTCCTTGTTCATGATTATTACCCCCTTTTTTTTCCAACATAGTTTATGACTCCATGATGATCACACCGGATATCCAGAAGCCCTTTGATTCTTATCATCATGTTCCTTTTTGTTTCGACATTAAAAAATTTATAGAAAAGTGAGAGTATCTTGGCCCTCATTTCATTGATAATGAGTAGTTTCGGATGGAATAGAGAGAGTCCTAATTACTCTTTGATATTTTTGCCCCCCATGACATTTGACTCCAACAAAATATCATGTCATGGTGGATCTTACTTTGTGACCATTGTAGTTCTCAAAGAAACCTGAATTTGATTAGGCCATCAATGCCTCCAAGTCCTTCACCACTCGGTTTAGAGCCACTTTAGTCATCGGGATCATCACCTATTATTTTTTCTCATGCCCCTGAGGGCATTGCAAATATCTACTTTGTCAGCAAATTCAATTACTACTAACTCTTTTTGGTCTCGTGATACAAGCATGGGGCATGCCCACCTCATTTGTACAAACAGTTTTTTTTTCTAGAATACTTTGTACTAATATTTTTTCCCCTCTCCCTCCGTTCAATTTTTCTCACTTTCTACACAAATTTCATCATCACAAAAACAAACTATGATCTGTTTCAACTATATGTATTCTCCCAACCTCACACATCAAGGGGCATCTATTATCACCAGAAAATGGCTCACTAAAAATATAGACCATGGATGAAGAAACAATTAATACAAACACAGGTCCTCATGTTCAATTTTTCTCACTTTCTACACAAATTGCATCATCACCAAAACAAACTATGATGTTTTTCAACTATATGTATGCTCCCAACCTCACACATCAAGGGGCATCTATTATCACCAGAAAATGGCTCACTAAAAATATAGACCATGGATGAAGAAACAATTAATACAAACACAACATACTACTAGTTTTCATGGAAGGATTACATTTAGTTTGGCAAGACAAAGATAAAACTATGTAAAAGTGGTTCTAGAAATCCACGCACATTCAGCCAAAGTCATGCACGTGCATCCACGTAGGCTAACATGGTGTATGATGTGCACAGTGCATAGAGTGCACAACTGACAGTTAGAAGACCTGCACGGGTGCTAAAATGTTGCATTGATGATTTTGGTCGGGCCTCACCCACTTTTGGGATGAATGGGATCTCCCACATACCCAAAATTGCCCCCAAATTTTGTCCTGGGATCACTAAAAAGGATGGAAGCTACCTCCAAAGGCCTCCCATTCACATTTGGAACAAGTTAAGAAAAACCTTGCCATCATTCTATAAATAAGGGGCCATTGTATGCAAAAAAAGAAGAAGCATTTGAGTATTGTTATACTGCTCATTTTTATCTTTGAGAAGCCATCTTCCTCTTTGAAAGCTTTGGGAATACATAGTAAGTGTTAGGACTCTCTCCTCTTGAGTATTCCATCACTCTTTTCTTCACATTTTTCCTTTGTTAGTCATTGATAGTAGAAACAAGACTTTGTACTTGGGGACTGAAGAGCCTTCCCAAGGAGGAAGAGGGGACTCATAAGTTCCCATATTTCTCCAAGTATCAATTTGAAGACCAGTATACTTGGTATATCTCTCTTGTGTTTTCTTTGTGCATTCATTTCAAGTTATTGTTTGCTTAGTTTAGATTTACTTCATTGTTGTTTATTTCTTATCTCTTTATGTTAGTTGAGCCAATAACCCACTAACTCCCTATTGTGCTTTTTGGATAGCCTAACTATATAGTTAAGGGACCTCCTTTTTCTCACCCTTGTTCCAAAAGGAACCCAACACCCTTCTTTAGAAGCATATGTTCATACAAAAAAATGCTCATCTGTATCAACAATTCTCAAAATGGGTGCAATTGTCAACAAACTCTTCAAGTGTTGGACCTTTTTTTTGCAATCAGCGGTTCATTCAAATATCACACCATTCCTTTGAAAATATGTGATTGGGTGTGTAATCTTGTAGAAGCCTTCAATAAACCTTCTATAATATCCTGCAAGTCCCATGAAATACATCACCTCTAAGGCATTCCTTGGTGTTGGCATCCTTCAATGGATTTCATCTTCTCTAGATCCATTGTTATTCCTTCCTCTGAAATGATATGACCCAAGTAATGAATATGCCTCTTGTAGAATGAACACTTTCTCAAATTTGCATACAGCTAATGTTCTCTCAATACTTGCAGCACCATCCTCAAGTGTTTCTCATGATCTTCTTCATATTTTGAGTAAATAAGTATGTCATCCAAAAATACAATGACAAAATTATCCAAGCATTCTCTGAAAATATCATTCATTAAACATATGAAGAAAACAGATGCATTTGACAACCCAAATGGAAACATGTTGAATTCATAATGGAAATACCTCGTCCTAAAGGTTTTCTTGTTGATGTATTCCTCTTTAATTATTGTTTGATGATAGCCTGATCTGAGGTCAATATTAGATAACATATTTGTATCCTTCAATTGATCAAAGAGGTCATCTATCCTTGGCAAAGGATATGTGCTCTTCACAGTGACCTTATTTAGTTTTCTGAAGTCAACGAAAAGCCTCAAGGTTCCATCATTTTTCTTCACGAATAATATTGTGGCACCCTAAGGTGACACAATTGGGAATATATACCCCTTCTTCAGAATTTATTCAAGATACATTTGTAATTCCTTCAGTTCCGATGTACTCATCCTATAAGGGGTTTCAGAAATGGGGGCTACTCCAGGCATCAGATTCATGGGGAAATCAATATGTCTCTTGGGTGGAAACCCCAGGATTTATCTAAATACATCAAACTCTTTTAGGACTGCATGGTATTCAATATTTGGCGCTTTATCCTTAGGTTCCTCTTCCATATGTGATGAAAATAATTGGAAACCTTTACTGAAGATTTTCTTTAACTGCAAAGATAAAACTTCTTTGATAGTTATATCTCTTGGAATACCCTATACTAATTTCAAGTTTCCTTCTTCATCAAGGCAATTAAAATCCTTATTGTAGCATTCTAAGACAACATTATGCATGCCCAACCAATCCATACTAATTAGAAAATCATATGATCCCAAAGGTATGATATTCAAATATTCCCTTGTGTTTAGTCCATTCATGTCCATTGTACATGCCTTAACCACCTCGTTAATTTTATTTTTTGCTCATGTATCTAGTTGCACCAACCAAGGTTTCCCAAGCTTGATTTTTGGCAATTTACATATTTCCACCATATTAGGATATAGATAACTATGACTAGATCTTGAATCAATTAAAATAGTAGTGGTTTGACTGTTGATATTACCTTCCACTTCAATCATATGTGACCGAAACTCATCTTGCGTGTTATCCAGGGTTGTGCAGATCCTAGGTACATTTCTTCCCATGTCCTCCACTATATTATATTTTTGTACATTGTGAAAATACCTCACTTTTTCACCTCTGTGAGGGAAATCTCTGTACATGTGGTCTCTCCACAACCTCAACATTGAATAGGTGGTTTCCTTGGTATTTTCCCATTGTTTCTATCATTCCAGACTCTTTAGAAGTTAGTTGTCCCTAAGTATTGTTTTTGAAAAATCGTGGCTTGGTCCCCTTCTTCCTCTGCTCCATATTTCTTTTCTTCTTGTCTACCCAATCCTTTTGGAAAGTTGGTATTCCTTTATGTTAATCATAGAGGGATTTATCCCTCCTTATGATTTCCTCTAGTGTCTCAGGAACATCGTATTGTAACTTATCAGTGATAAATGATGCCATCCTACTCAAGTACCTCTGAATCTTAACATGTTAATCCTTGATGAAAGAAACATATTTCAGCATCTCTAAAAATATCCTTTCATACTCATATATGGTCATACTCCCAATATTGAGTTCAAATAACTCCTTCATTTTATTATCATAGTATTGTTTGGTTAAGTCATTATTTTTAAAATACCTTTTAAATTCTCTCCAAGTAACCTTCTTCTCATCAATGTGTTTCACTTGCGCACATTGGTCCCACTACATTGATGATTTTCCTTTGAGCTCATAAATGGAAAATCCCCCTTCTTCCTATGAAGAGTAATTATGCAGATGAAAATACTTCATCGTGCCCAATAGCCAGGTATTTGCATCATCATCCTTCTTGTGTTCACCATCAAACATAGGAGGCTTTATTTTATTCGTTTCTCCTTTTAGCTCATCCACCTGATGAAAGAAACATATTTCAGCATCTCTAAAAATATCCTTTCATACTCATATATGGTCATACTCCCAATATTGAGTTCAAATAACTCCTTCATTTTATTATCATAGTATTGTTTGGTTAAGTCATTATTTTTAAAATACCTTTTAAATTCTCTCCAAGTAACCTTCTTCTCATCAATGTGTTTCACTTGCGCACATTGGTCCCACTACATTGATGATTTTCCTTTGAGCTCATAAATGGAAAATCCCCCTTCTTCCTATGAAGAGTAATTATGCAGATGAAAATACTTCATCGTGCCCAATAGCCAGGTATTTGCATCATCATCCTTCTTGTGTTCACCATCAAACATAGGAGGCTTTATTTTATTCGTTTCTCCTTTTAGCTCATCCACCCCAAACCTCATCTTATTCTTTCTAAGAGGAGATAGAATTGAACTATTGTGTTCCCTCCTAGTTGAATTCCTGGAGAGTGGTGATGATTCCTATCAACACTTATTGTTCTTATATTTTCATCATGAGACCTGTGATTCCTTGATTTACTTGATGCAATATTCGTATCCATCTTCTTGTCTATTATTTCCAAGCTMTGCATCAACTTGRTGTYGAAGCCTTATTGTTTCTCCTTGGCTTTCATAATCCTCTCATTATCATATTTATAAMTTTCGACATCCTTTTGAAAAWTTTTATGGTATCTACCAAGTCYRTKCTTCCTTCCTTGCCTTCTCCATGTCCATTTGAATGTGTACCCTTATTACCCATACTGACATACATCCCTCTGATCTGATCTTCAAGGTTGTATGTTCTTTGTGAATCCTCCATGCCTTTGAGCTCTATGCTAATCATGTTCTGATCAAATTTTTTTTAACTCTGCAAAATGTGTAGGAAACAATATTTGTTAGATTTAAGTAATTTAACAAATTCATGAAAATCATGCACAATTTTATGCCATAAGTGAATCAGAATTATTTTTGTTGATTCCTTGTGAATTAAACTACCCAGATCAAATTTTTGGGTGGATATATGGAGTCCTCTATCTGATACCTTTCCAATGTCTGCTTCCTTGATCCATTATGAGTCTTGAGAAGAAAGTTATGGTCACTTAAATATTACCCATCAATTCTTTACGTTCGCCCCTCAAACAGGTGCAATTATGAACTGTGTTTATGCATGTTTGTACCTTCTCTTTTGAATTTTTTGCAGGATTCTGAATAGGTTCCTTCATAATCATATTATGGACAGTATGGCCAACTTTCACTCCCATCTTAGCTCCAGGATGCTAAATACAGCCTGTTGAAGTTTCAAACCAAATAAATTTTTACTTCAATTGCTATAGGTCCCTTCTATTCCCTCCTATACATTTTATGCACTCATAATATTAATTTAGCTCCATGGTTGTCATACATATCTCAATATATTTATATATACTACTCCTTTTCCCAAATATGACTATGGAGCAAGAAGTTATGGCCCTCAGAAGTTAAGTAGGTCTCAAAATTTACCCTCCATTGTTTAGGTTGTAACTCCCTCATACTAACTTTGCTTGATGAATGGTTTAAACCGTTAGAAATATCTCTTGGAGCTATAATATTTGAGATGTAAAAAATATTTGTCTTAGAAGGACAACCATTTCAAATTTGACTTCTCAAAAATGTCATTTAGGCCTTTGAAAATGGCCTGCAAGTTGAACACCTGGAAAATACCCATTTTCTGGGAAATTTTTCACTATTATATTTAAAATGTCATTAACTTATGGTAATTTGGATGTATAGTGGAACTTGATTCCACATGGAACCTCAAGGTGGTACCATTTCATCTCCCTCGACCCCTTATCCTTTCCCCGTCAGCTTCCCTTACCTCCCTCTTCCTTCTCTTTTATCTCGTTCTCCTTCACTGACGTACACATTAAATTTTTGGGCCCCATATTTCCTTGGTTTCCATGTGGCACCTTTGTATTGGGTTGAGAGGATGGGAAGGCCCCATCCCACACCCATTTAACCTGGTGCACAAATTTGCACGTTGGGTTGATCCAATTGTGTAGGTTCAGGTTGCGATCGTGATTCATTGCCCACAATGCATTGCAGCCCCCCAAGCCTTTTTGACCATTAACATAGGGGGGAGGGGTCACAAAGACTAACCATGGTTTAGTTCAAGGTGAC
>JASDQU010515235.1:70202-80433 GCA_032191745.1 Picea mariana | reverse complement strand
TAGACCAGTGTGAGCGTCACCTACGTGAGCAAACCATCAAGGAAGTGTTAGTCCAGTGGAAAGATACAACCCCAATAGATGCCACTTGGGAACCAGCTACCATTCTGCAACAATTTCCACATCTCAAGCCTTGAGGACAAGGTTTTTTTTAAGGGGGGGGACATGTTAGGTACCTAACCCCTCACATAGGTAGAATAATATATTCCGATGTAATAAAGGTCAATATTAATAAGGCCTATCAATAAGGAAGAATAAGTTGAATGTAAGAAGACCTAATAGAAGATTCCTCTTCTATAAGGATCTTCCTCTAGATGGTTCTTTTTATAGACATATTTAGTATAAATAGGAGTCGAGGGTATGAGAATAGTTGTATTGGATATTATTGTAATAGAGCTCTGCTCTAGTGGAGGTTTCCCCCTCGAAGAGGCAAGTGAAGATTGCTCTCAGTAATCGAAGTTCTCTTTCTGGTCTTATTCTGATATCATTTTGGTGTTATTGTGGTGTTGTTCTGGTTATATTGTTGTTTATCTACCATTTCTAGAATTTTATTTATATTCTGCATAATTTTTGTATCTAGAATATTACAGTCACCCCTGAGTTGGGGATAAAACTCCACCTGGTTATAGGAATCCTAACCAGACTAAGGTCTCTCAAACAATAGAAAAAACTCAAACTCGGGTTCCAACTCTAGAAATCAGCCTGCAGTCCCTCATTCTCCACATGCCTATCCCACCCCAAGAAGTGTTCCCCTTCTCTGCTCAACAATCCCTCGGCTACCCTACTTCCCTTTTGGGGCTTCAACATCAAGTCGAACAAGAAGTCTCATAGCCTTGTTGCTACAAATTGGCACCTTGGGAATAAATTCCCAGTAGTTCTCTCACCTGGAGAGAATACTTGCGGGCCTCACAACCCATTTATTCAATATTACATGGACCTGACAACCCACCTCTTCAGTCTAGTTCCAAATATTTCCATGTTACATGTGTAGGTATAGGTACATGTGATGGCAGCATGAAGGTATGGTTGATAACAGTAGTGTGAGGTGAGAATGCTCATGGAATCGTGAAGGAATGATGGGAAATTAACTAAATTCCCCCAAACTTATGTGAATGTTCCCAACTTGGCACTTGTCATGTTGGGAACTACATGGGCCCCCCACATGGAACCACCACATGGTGATACGTTCCCCCGTAAAGACTTAGGATAAAATTAATATCCCATACTTTAGACTTTAGACTTTAGACTTTAGGAATATTAACAAAATATTCCTTTGGGATTAAGCCCCCTTATCTTATCCCCTTTTTCCTATACTCTTATCCCCCCTTTCCCATTCTAGTGGATTTTATCCCCCAGACTCTTTTAACTGGTTGGTCTACAATAGTGATTTATTTTCATTAAAAAATGAGTGTGATTACATTTTACAAATATAGGCTCACTAGCATTTTAGCTTTTAGATTTCCATCTTAATAACCACACAAGCACTATGGCCTCAAAATACATATATACAAAGCCACTCTAGCCCAAATATCTTGTCTCACCAGCCTATATGTATATGTCAATTTACATTTACAATTGGGGTTCGACCTAGGGGTATTACATTAATGGTTCTAGTAGTTTAGAGTAATAAGGGTTAGTCATTGGGAGTTAAATGAGTTTTTGTTATAATAGTTAATCATGATGAGTTATAAGGGTTATGAATTATATTTTATAGAGACAATATGTTTTATGGTTTATAAGGGGCATGTGTTAGGAGTTACATATCGAAGGGACTAGGGGTTAAGTAATAAGGCTTTAGCATTATAGAGGTAAAGTGTTATGGTTGTTGTATTTTTTATGGATTTTGAAGGTTAAGGGATATAGGAGTGATATGGGTTAACAATTAAAAGGGTTATGAGTTATAGGTATTATGTGTTAATGGTTAGGGTCAATAGGGATTACAAGGATTACATGAGATAGGTATTATAGGGTTTACATGTTAAGGGTTAATGGCTATAGGGGTTAGTTAGAGATTATACTAGTTAGGGGTTATGGGTGGAGTGACAATAAGGTTTATTTGGGTTATTAGTTAGTTGTTATAAATCTTATAATTTACTTGTAATAGGTGTTGTAGGGGTTAGGTATTTGTTTTAATAGGTAATAGGGTTGATAGGGGTATGTGTTTAATGGTTATAGGGATTAGAGATTAGGTTATATAAATGCTAGTTGTTTGGTGTAATAGAGATTATATGGGTTAAGGGTTATAGGTTATGGTGGTTAAGAGTTAATCCTTATAGGCATTATAAAGGTTAGGGGTTACAAGAGTTAGACTACAATGTTGAAGGCACGTGGGTTATATGAGTTAGGAGTGTTTAGGGGTTAAAAATTATAAGGTTTGAGAATTATAAGGGTTATTAGGATTTATAGGTTACAAGAGTTGCAAGTTATACATGTTATGATTTAGGGTCTACGAATTATAGATATTAGAAGTTAAGGGTTATAACAATTATAAGAGATAATGATTAGGGGTTAGGATTTATAAGTTTTAAGGGTTACAAGAGATATCTAGGGTTATTAGGGGGTTATCGAAGTAGAGTCTTAGTTATATAATTATGGGTGATAGGGTTTTTAGGCTTAGTTAGTCTATGTTGGTTATGATTTAATGATTATATTAGTTATGGTCATAATGGTTATATAGGGTAGGGATGATAGTTTTAATAGGGTTTTAAGGTGTTATCAGTTTCATGAGATTTTATGGGTGTTATTAAGTTTATAAGGTTTAATGTTTGTATGTTTTAGGGGATAAATATGATAAGAGTTCATAATTACATACTAGGGGTTATAAGGGTTATGGTTTTATATGATTTAGGTGTGGAGGGGGTTATAGGGTTTAGTTTAAATGTGTTAGGGGTTAAATATTATAGGTTTTAATAGGTATAAGGTTCAAGATTTAAGGGTTATAAGGGTTATGGGTTAATGTTTATAGGGTTTAAGAATACTAAATTTTAAAGTTGAAAGGTTTGAAGGGTTATGAGTTATATTTTTCAGGGATTATGTGATGGGGATTATTCCTATCAGGGGTTAGGATGGATAAGAGTTACGATATATAAAGATTATATAAAAGAGAGGTTATATTATGGGGGTTGATTGGTTTATATTTTGTTTTGGTATACATATAACTAACATATATACGATATAATATATAATATATAATATATATAATATACAAAAATATAAATGTTATTATTATAACTATATCACAACAAAAATGACAACGTCTCACTCTACACTCTGATACTTGCACCTGTGTGTGACACTGCCAAGGGTAATTCAAGAATTTGGTCAAGCTACAAGGAGAAAACCTTCTAGAGGAGGTTTTTAGTGTTACAAAATTTAGAAAAAAAAAAAAACTCCACAACAACCTCCTCTATTGGTTTCAGTTATTTTATTGTCAAAATGCATTGATGCACCATTACATAAAACACCCTAGTGCATACCTAAACATAAAACACACCGAAGCGACCTTACATAAAATTCCCCAGAACGTACATAAAACCAAAAAAAACATTGATGCTCCATTACATAAATTCTCGATGCGTACATAAAATGAAAATGCATTGGTGCATCATTCCATGAAATGCCCCAGTGTGTACATAAGATGAAAAAATCTCAATTTTCCATTACATTAATGCCCTGGTGTGTACATAGGATGAAAAATCACAAGTGAATTTATATTTATTATGCCTCAAATTCCCATTTAGTTGTGTGCAGCACCGGTGCACTTTTATTTTATGTCCAACCTGGTGCTTGTATCATTCATAAGTGTCAGTGCTTGTATTACCTTGTGCATCAAAAGGTACTGAAATTTTGAATATTGGAGGTGAGATGTCCACATCATCCTTTGTTATGAAGCATCGATGATTTTATTACATATAAAGCATTGGTGTGTTTATTTTATTTAAATAAGCGTTGCATTTATTGTATTTAAAGCACCGATGTTATTATTATGTTTAAATAAGAGGTGTGTATTTATCACATGCCCACCATAAAATTCTAAAATGACATATATTACCACACATTATATGCATCAGTGCTTCAGTATGCTTAATATTCACTAGTGCTTTCGTATGCTTAATATGCACTAGTGCATATAACCCCTTAAAAAGCATTGATTTCTATATTATTTCAGGAACCATTTTATGAGTTCATAAGAATGCACCGATATGTATATATTTTAATTAATTGTTTTTTTACAAATATTATTTATAATAAGATAGTTTTTTATATTTCTATTATTGCATTTTTATATAATCATTGCATTAATGCATTATCCAACAAATTACACCTATGTCATTTGAAACAATATAATGTTGTGCATATGTTGTCATTGATTTCAAAGAAGTAATGTACATGGTGAACAGATAGTATGGAACATAAGAAAGTATGGCACACAAGATAGTATGGCGCACAGGCAGTGGAAGTGCATGAAAGGTAAATATAAATGCAGAGGAAGATTGGAAGGCACAGAGACAACCACAAGAATGTATGAAGTGAAATCGAAGAAAACAAAGTTGAGCAACCCTTGCAGGTGCCAATGAACAATGACTCTTGGATCGAGTCGAAGCCAGTGTGAAGGAGTGGACTATGACAGATTATGTGGAAGTTGTGCAGATGAAAATATACGAGGCACTTTGAGCTAGTGCAACAAATGGCTCAGTGAAGTGTGACGAGATGAAGTCTGTGTGATTAGAGATAAAGTGGAATGTGACGAAATGAGTGGAAGTTTTGAAATCAAGAGAGTGAGTCACTAGGGGACGCTAACAGTTTGATGGGAAAATGGGTGAGCATTCTGCGGGGCAAGTGCGACAAGATGAAGACTTGTGACTTGAGTCTTGTGCTCCCATTTTATATACGCATTGAGTAATCCAGAATGTAAATAGGTATGTTCTTTGTTTGCTTCAAGCACTAATGATGAGAGGTAAAAAGGTTATGTAACTATTCAAAAGAAATAAATTGGAGATTTATCAGTTGATAGTAATTGTAAAGAAAAGTCTTGAAAAGGTCCAGTTATGTAAGATTTTTTTAACTAAATTGAGGGTGGCAGGGTGGTGCTAGGGTGAGTTGAAGCTCACTGAGGATTGGTTTCCTCATTATCTGTGATAGGTTGGTGCCTAAGAGGATTAGTTACCTCATTATATGTGATAGGTTGGTGCCTGAGAGGATCGATGTCCTCATTAACTGTGACAGGTTGGTTCCTGAGAGGATTGGTGTCCTCATTATCTGTGATGGGTGGGTTCCTATCAAGCTGAAAAATTATAAATTGTAAGTTGGTGCTTGTAGAAGAACATAAAGAAAGATATTTTATTCTTTTCTCCCACGTTGGGTTTCCATGTAAAAATCCCAGTGTATTATGTTTTTTGTGTTGTTTTGATTTCTTCATGCATTGGTGATTAAGTAAGCACTTCTCAATAACTTTAATAATTGAAAGGAAATAAATTAGTGAAAATTGATGCAATATTGATTCACCCCCCCTCTCAATATTGTTGTGAGTTTCAAAAATTGGTATCAGAGCATAGGTTCCTTTAGTAACAGCCTAACAATTGGAAGGAATATCACACTGAAAGTATGGCAAGTCAATATTGATTTTCTTCTTCAACTAGACCTCCTTTTTTCAATGGAACAAATTTTTCATTTTTAAAAATCAGAATGAAGACCTGCTTGATGTCTCTCGGTATGGAAGTCTGGAATATTGTGGTAGATGGTTATAAAATCCCAACTAATATTCCAATTGATCAACTTGGTAAGAAAAATTACTACGGTAATGCAAGAGCTATGAATTCCTTCTAAGGAGTAGTTGCAAAAACAAAATTTTCCAAAGTAATGCAGTTGGAATCCGCAAAGGAAATATGGGACAAACTGGTAAAAAGTTATGAAGGAGATGAGAAAATAAAGTTGTTGAAACTACAAGCTTGTACAGAATTCAATTTGAAATCCTAAGAATGAGTGGAGATGAAAATATTACAGGTTTATTTATTAGAGTTGATGACACTGTAAACACTATGAAAGGGATAGGTGAGAATATTGAAGAAGCTATAATAGTTCAAAAGGTACTAATATCTCTTCCCTCGAGACTTGATTCAAATTTTTCTTCTATAGAATAGATGCATGAACTAGATAAACTGACTATGGACAAGCTCCATGGAATTCTAACTTCTTATGAGATGAGGACTAGGAAAGAACAACCAAATCTAAATAATGTAGTCTTCAAGGCATCAATCAAATCGTCAAAATTTCAAGATCATGATTCATCAGAACACTTATCATATGAAGAAGAAGCTAAATTTATAAATGAATTGAAGAGGGGCTCTGGAAAATATAAAGGTATGTTACCATTCAAATGTTATCATTGTGGTAAATTTCTTCCTTTTGCATATAAATTTTCTTTCAAAGAAAACAACACCAATGAAAAATAAAGAAAAGGCAAGGATAAACCTAGGGAGTTTAAAAACAAAAATTCTTTTAAAAGGAAAAATTTTTACTCAAAAGAGGACATTAGAATGTTTTTAGACATTGAAGAAGAAGAACATGATCCAGATATAATTCAATATGAAAAAATTCTCATGGATTTGAAGCAACACAAATTTGATCAAGAAAAAAAAGATAGAGAAGAATGTGAAGTTGTAGTAGACATGGAAGGAGAACTTATTAGTGCTCTGGAGGAAATCTCCTGACTCAAGAAAAATAATAGAATAAGAAAAGAACAGTTACATTTTTATAAAGAAAAATACAATGAGATCATCAAAGATATAATCATCTTAAAAATATAGCTAGAAGAGGCCACAAGAAGGGAAGAAATATTGATGAATCGGATAAAATAAAAAGGCAACATATGTGACAAACTAGAATAAGAAATAGTTTCCTTAAGAAAGGATCTAGAGAAATACAAGACTCAAATGAAATTCATAAAAGCATCAGAARYTSTAGATAACATTCTCRGCAATCAGAGATCAMCAGATGACAATATAGTGAGAAACCTACAWGTTATGAAAATTCTCTCAAGGTTTAKCCTAACAAATCAAAATATGATAATAAGAAGCAGTCAAGACTGGATCAGCCCAACTATGCAAACAAATCTGAATCAAGGAAGYAATAGGTGTCTGAATCTTATCAAGTTGGAAGACAAAGAATGACTCCTAGAAGTAAGTTTTTCAATCCAAGGCATCCAAATTATTTCTATGGATATGTGTTCTTTTATGGAAACTTTGGACATAAGGCTGTGAGTTGCAAGATTTTTCAACATAACATAAATATAGGAATGAGATTCAATACACCTCAAATGTTTATGTATCAAAATACCTTCTCCCCTCTACTAAATGACCTATAATTCCACATATGCAATAATTTTGGACACAAGGAAAGTGAATGCGGAAGAAAGATGCTTCTTATCATACAATAAGATTTTAACAAGGTTTGGAGGAAGAAAATAAAAATTATGGAATGGCTCTATATGCAAAAAAATCAAGAAAATCAACGGTTTATTGATAGTGGCTGCTCTAGTCACATGACAAGAGACAAGAGTAATTTTGAGTTCTTAACTGAAGAAAAAGGCGGTAATGTTACTTTTGGAAACAACGGTCCAGCTAGAATTAGAGGAAAAGGAATTGTTGTACTAGATGAAGATAAGAAGGGAAAGACCAAATCACAAAATGTGTTGTATGTATATGGTATAAAACATAACTTGTTGAGTGTAAGTCAAATGTGTGACCAAGGACACAATTTTCTCTTTCATTCAAAAGGTTGTAAAGTTATGGATGCAAATACAAGGAAGACTGTTGTAAAAGCAATCAAAACTTCAGGGAATGTGTATGTTCTAGAAGAAGGAAAAGAAAAATGTTGCATTGATAAAATTGATGAAATTTGGCTTTGGGACAAAAGAATAATTCATATTAGCTTTAATCAGCTCATTAAGCTAGGAATAAAATATGTTGTGAGAGGTATTCCCAAAATTTCCAAATCTGAGAATGATGTATATAAGTCATGCCAGTTTGGAAAACAATCAAGAATTCAATTCAAGGAAAGAGAACACTCCACCACTTGACCTCTTGAGTTGATTCATACATATCTATATGGCCTTACTAGTACACAATCACCTTGATGTTAAATATATTTCATTTTATTAATTGATGACTATACCAGAATGAATTGGGTTATATCGCTGAAGCATAAATTTGAGGCTTTTGAAAAACTTAAAATCTTCAAAGCATATATAGAAAATGAAATGGATTTGAAAAAAAAGTGTATAATATTAGACAGAGGAGGAGAATTCACTTCTGATGAATTCAAAAATTACTGTGAAAAGCATGGGATTAAGAGATAATTTTCTATTTCCAGAACCCCTTAGCAGAATGGAGTAGTAGAAAGGGTGAATAGAATAGTTCAATAAATGGCCAAGGCCATGCTTGATGAATCAGAAGTACCCAAAACCTTTTGGGTAGAAGTTGTTCATACTCTTGTTAACATTCTCGATAAAGAACACATAAGAGTAAATAACAATGAAACCCCTTATGAGCTATGGCATGGAATATCGGCATCAATAAATCACTTTAAAACTTTTGGAATAAAATTCTACATTAAAAAGAAATGAAGACAACTTAGGTAAGTTTGAATCTAGAGATGATGAAGGTATCATGTTAGGATACTCATCCATAATTAAAGGATACAAGTGCTACAAAAAAAGGCTCCATAAGATAATTGTGAGTATAGATGTAAAGGTAGATGAGGGTCTACTTCATTCAGTGAGACATCGATGCCACAATGATCAATATGATGAACCATTCAACAATGAGTTGCAATATTATGGAATGGACGAGGAACAAGAGAAAGAGGATTCATAAGGAGAAGATAGAATGGAAACATCACAGCAAAATACCCCATCAAGGTATGTTCAAAAACATCATCCAAAGAGCCAGATTCTTGGAAACAAGGAAGTAGGTGTACAAACTAGAAGAAAACTAATAGATACATCTAGTTCTAAAAATGTTTCATTGTTATCCATGAGTGAACCAAAAAAAATTATACAATCAAGTCAGGATGACCATTGGTTCAAAGCCATGAATGAAGAACTAGACCAAATAGAGAAAAATAATACTTGGGATCTTGTCCCATTACCAAATGACAAGAATGTAGTTGTAACTAAATGGGTATACAGAAACAAGTTAAATGAAGATGGACAGATAGTCAGAAACAAGGCCAAAATGGTATGCAAAGGGTATTCTCAAGTCGAAGGAATGGAATTTGAATAAAAAATGTCCCCTGTTGCAAGGATTGAAGTTCTAAGGATTTTTTTGGCTTTTGAATGCTACATAAAATTCAAATTCTACCATATGGATGTAAAATCATAATTTTTTAAGGGTGACCTTGAGGAAGAAGTTTATGTGGAGAAGCCACAAGATTTCTTGCTAATTGACAAAAGGGATTATGTCTATCAATTAAATAAATTCATGTATGGGATAAAATAGGCTCCAAGAGCCTGGTATTACAGAATTGACAAGTATTTGCACCAGCAAGGATTTAAAAAAGGAACAACTGATAGAAACTCATATATCAAAGACGAAGGTAATGATCTGTTAATTATTGTAGTGTATGTTTATGATATATATATATATATATATATATATATTATGTCTGGAGGAATCAACAACTAGTTGGGCACGTGCTCGCGTTACACGTGGCCGTGTTATCCAACCGCTACCACTATAAACTCCAGGTGTGCCCACGACACCCCTTACCCAGCACACAAGGTAAGTCGGGGGGAGTTGAACTCGAAACCTCATGGAACTTCATTTTCACAGCACTTGCCAATTGAGCTGCCCCCCTGGGGGCGTGCATGTTTATGATATTATTTTTGGAAGTAACATTGAATTAATGAGTAAGAATTTTGAAACTCCAATGCAACAAGAGTTTTAGATGTCCATGTTTGGAGAACTCTCCTTCTTTATTGGCTTATAGATTCATCAATCAAAAAAAGGAATTTTCATTTCTCAAAGTAAATATCTCAAGGAAATATTGAAGAAGTTTGGCATGGAGAACAACGCACTAGTAAGAACTCCCATGACTACCAGTTACAAAATCAGAAAGGATGGCGATGCTCCATAAGAATATCAAACCATGTATAGGTCTATGATAGGCAGTTTACTCTATCTCACAACTTCAAGGCCTAACATCATACAAGAAATAGGTTTGGTAGGCAGGTTTC
>JASDQU010515235.1:48953-64803 GCA_032191745.1 Picea mariana | reverse complement strand
AGATACCATGGTATAGCCCTGTAGTCACCTGTGTATGTCTCTAAAAAATATAGGCAACTAGGTTGCCAGCGTGCAAACAGTCACTAGGCGGGTAGAGTCAAAAGTCGGGTAGACCACAATGAGCAGGGTATCGAGCCCGAAACCTGTCAAGGGTATAAAAGGCAAGTGGTCCAGAAGACAAATGAGGACCTTGAATGGATTCGAGACCCATGAAGCTCCATGGCAAATGCAATCGACGGAATCCCAAGACAAGTCCTCTATATGTGTTATCCACTACGATTGATCCAGCTTTGGAGGGGTTATCTCCACTACCTTTCTGCATGCAACCTCGTGTTTAGCCCTTATGTTAGAGGGGGGTCCTAGATAAATTTCATGATACTGGACTTTGACACTCCCTATCACAGACTCTTATGTATGTTTTGCATCCTTGAAGAGTTTCCTCTCCAACCTAAATCAAGGCTCTAGCCTAGACTAGTTGATGAACCCTATAAAACATAAAGTCTAGTTGATTTTAATTAGCATTCTTTTTACTGACTTGATTTACTCAAAAGGGTATGGTAGTGAAACTAATGGTGTTAAGACTCTTGCAAAAAAATGATGAAACTTACATGAACACTGGCAAAGAATGATTATATTTCTTATTATTTTCTTCTTCTTTTTTTTGAAATGCTTTTAAAATTGGAACAAAACACAACACTATGCTAATTTCTTTTTCTTTTTCAAATAAAAATGCAAAGAAAATGCCAGGAAAGAAAGAGATCTAACAAACTAATAAAAAAAAAATTATATTTTCTTCCAATCAAAGAAGAAATAACAAAAGATTCTAAAAGAAATTGATGAATGCAACTCATTTTTCTTAAAATTTCAAGCTAAAAATAAGTTTAAAAATCTAGGAAACACAAGAAATCTTCTAAATGAAAAAGCAATCTATAATAGAGTCCAAACCTAGGCTAAGATGCTATGACAGAGACCACAAACCCTGAGAGATATAACTCTTGACAAGGAAAGGATGACTACCTCTCCTTAAACCAAAAACTTTTCTCAACAGGCACATTGTTGATAGTTCAACAGCCAGTGTGTGCACGCGAGCTGTGTAAGGTCAGAGTACATGTACACACATGCAGACCTTATGTAGACTACATGTACCTCTGCAACTCTTCAAAAAATGAAACTACAAGCAATCAAGCACTGGCAAAGACTACTAGTATTGAGAACCAGAATCTCCTGAAGACTCAGAAACTTACTTTGACAGAAAAAGAAAACAATTGAAGGAAAATTTCATAGAACAAAACCAATCTGAGATGAAACCTAAGCTACAAAATTGCAAAAAATAGAGACTAGAATGAGTTCCAAAAAACCCCTGAGGAGAATTATTTCTGACAGGGGAGAGGATGACTGCCTCTCTAAAGGAAATTTTCTAGAATCATACACGCGACTGACACTTCCTCAGCTAGCGTGTACATGCGGGCTGTGGGAAGGTAGGGCACGGGTACATGTGTGCAGACCTTATACAGGCCATGTGTACCTCTATGGGTCTCGGAAAAAAAATGCAGTCAAGCAAAGAAATAGAGATAACTGGTATGGAAGACCAGAATCTCTGTTAGCTTAGACTTTTGCATAAACTTTAAAAACAAGAAATGAAACCAGTTCTTAAAAATACCCAAGAAAAAACATTCCCAGAAACCCTAGAGATACCTAGTATGGTCACCAATTATGTTGTGAGTGGGAAATCCCTCTACGAACCAGCACTTAGGGTTTTATCATGCATGTAGAAAAGACCTAAAGATTCCTACTTTCTACCGTCATCCCTGACCTAATCTCCATTATTCTTAAGCAAATACGTAGTTAAGAGGATCAAGTGAGCATACCTTATTTCGGACGTTTGATATCGATCCTCCTTCATGCTTGGTCACTCTTTGACTTCATCTCTCCTCCCAAGGCTGACCTGCATTCACACAAGACAAACAAAGAACTCCACATGAATTTGATCTACAGATTAATGGGTTAGAGATTTAATCAACATGTATGCAATAAACCATGAAAACCTCATATGGTGGGATAGGAAAAGTATTTCTTTATTATTAACTTCATTAAATCAACTTAAAATGATGAAGTCAGCCACTGCTCCACGAACCTGGTCTTGGGCTCCTCTTCAACTGTCCTCCAACTTCTTTTCTCTATACTTCTCTTTGCACAAGGATGGATAAAGGTTGGGACAAAGGGAATGCTCAATTCGGTATAGTTTCTTTACTATGATTCTCCTCTTCCAAATGGGACCCCTAACCCTTCTTTTATAGGCTAGAAGAAGCTAGGTATTTGGTCAAACTTCTGACCATGCATGGGCGAAAGATTTAGTTAAGTTACCCAAAGCTATGTATTATGTCAACAACTTTCCTTTTTTCATGCTTTTGTAGGTACACGCGGGTTGTCTTGGGTCAACTAGCGTGTACATGCAGGCAGCAATGGAGCAGGGTGCGTGGACCTTTGTAAAAGGGGTTTTTAAGAAGAATTGTTTAGCAGTTTTTTGGAAAAGAAGGAATCTGAGATAGCCTGATGCCAAGTAAGCATGTATGGTGCAAATTAGGGTTATAACACCAGGGGACGCTAACAATTTGATGGTAAACTGGTGAGCATTCTGCAGGGAAAGTACGACAATATTAAGACTTGTGACTTGAGTCTCTCACTCCCATTTTATCTATGCATTGAGTAATACAGAATGTAAATTATTGCATCAATTTTGAGAAGATGAGATGGAGCTTATTCATTGGAAGATTTGGTCCATTGGATTTAGTCAAAGAATGTCCAACTGTAACTAAACAAATGAATATTCTTAATTTAGATAGAAGCATGTCCACATATAAATACTTGGACTTTGATCTAGTCAAGATTTATCCACAATGTAATTGTCATGTGTCCACATACTTTATTTTGATAGAATTGTAACTAACAGGACTTTGATATGGTCAAAATATGTCCACAATGTAACTGATGCACATCTGCATACAGGAAGGGGAACTCAGTAAAAAGAATTATAAACGGGGATGTTCTTTGTTTGATTCAAGAGTTGAAGATGAGAAGGAAAAAGGTTTTTTAACTGTTCAAAAGAACTGAAATGTATATTTATATGTTGTTCCTAATTGTAGAGAAAAGTTTTGAATAGGTCCAGTTCTGTAAGAATTTTTTTAACTAAATTAAGGGTGACAGGGTGGTGCTAGGGTGAGTTGAAGCTCACTGAGGATTGGTGTCCTCATTATTTGTGAGTGGTTGGTGCCTGAGAGGATTAGTTTCCTCATTATGTAACATCCCCGGCCATCCATGTCGGAACACACTATGCCAGAGAACTCTTACTGATCTCTCTCTACGGAACATACTGTAACATACCCAGTATGCAACTGAGCTATGCCACATAAAAAAAATTTAACTGCATGCAATTAAAACATACACACATAAAACTCTTGCAGAAGCATTATATATAAAACATAAAAATAAAATTACATATGTTAATACATAGATTCACACGTAAATAATAGTAAACATATACATGCAGCATATACAGGAAAAATCTATAAATATACAGACAGTCATAACTACACATAAGAAAAACCCATGAAAATACACATGTAAATAACAATGCAACATCTAATCTATCACACAATTGGCACTTATCTTGGTAAGAATGTCACCAACTACATGCAGACCTTCCATGAACCTCCCAGCCTTATACCACACTATTCATCACCCTCAATAGTGAGTCACCCCCAAGCTGGGACTAAACTCCACTCGGGTAAAGAGATTCCTAACCAGGCTAAAGGCTCATAGAAAATAGGAAAGACTCTGTCACAGGTGCCAACTCAAACTAACATCCTACAGTCCCTCATTCCCCACATGCCTATCCCAACTAGGAAGTGTGCCCCTTCTCTGCTCAATAGTCCTTCAGCTGCCCCACTTCCTTCAGCTGCCCCACTTCCTTTCTAGGCTTTAGCAACAAGCCGGACAGGAAGTCTCAGAGCATTGTAGTTGCAGTTTAGCACCTTCTTGAAATCAATTCTCTCACTCAAATAATTGTTCATGAACCTGACAACCCACCTCTTCAATATCCCATGGGCCTGATAACCCTCTTCTTCAATCCATCTCCCAAGTTAACTAGCTACACCCTCCAAAATGGCCATGGATACAGATCCAGGTACAATCATGAAGGTACGAAAGATAGCTCAATGGGTGTGTTCATGCTCATGGATGATTGAATGGATGACTGAATGATGGAAGGAATGATGGTCAGAATGGTGGAAAAGATGATAGGAAATTAACTAAGTCCCAACAATATGTATGCATGTCCCCAACTTCACATTTGTCATGTTGGGAGCTACTTTGGCCCACTTGTCCCCAACTTTAGAACTAATTAGGATAAAATAATTATCCATACTTTATTTTTAAGAAATATTAATATAATATTCCTTTTTGGCTTAAGCTCCCTGGCTTAGCCCCTTTCCTTAACTTAGACCTGAAGAACACATGGCCCACACTAAGAGGTGGGGGGGGTGAATTAGTGTCTGAATTATTTTAACAATTTTTTTTCACAAGTTACCGATTAAAACATAATTGAACATATTAAGAACAATCACATCATAATTATAATGAACACAAAGAACTGGATGTTTGTATAAGCTTTGTATAATTGATATGAACATAAATATGAATATATGTGATCGAGGGTTTTCTTTTTATCACCAACTAAATTTTTCAGCACCAACCCCTCGGAGAGAACCAACTCTCTGCCAAGACCCAGCTTGCTGATAGAACCCAGTCTATCCAACTAGAGTCTATTCAACTCCAGTAGTAATGATCCATTATAGAATGAATGATCAGAGATATACTTTAAGACACTCATCACCACATTTCATCTTCTCAGTTGTTCACATTTTCTTTCCTCTGATATCTTCTTGGAATCTGCTTCAACTTATTTAACTTATGTTCTAAACTGCATTTTATCTTCTCTCTGTTATTCACATTTTCTTTCCTCTGATGTCTTCTTGGAATCTGCTTCAACTTTTTATCTTCTATTCTGGACTGCAAAGACACTTTCTTCTCACCACTTTTTCTCATTTATATAATCTTCAAACAGGTGTGAAATTTAAAACAACGTGTCCCTTTATTTGAACCATTGTACCTTTTCATTTAGAATGATAATCTAGACTTTAATTAATATCATTTTTCTTTTTATTCTTTATTCATATTTTCATGATTTATTCTCTTTTAATCATGACTTTGTATCAGTTCATTTTTGTCATAAATTGATCACAGTCACGAATCAAATTTATCCTTTATACTCGATGCCTAATCTCTGTTATATTTACAGAGACTAGATTTTGTGAAGGCACTTCCTTCAAATCATCACATATGACCGTGTGCCACATAACCACGGGCTTTACCAATTATAGTGACATGTTATAGTTTTCTTTTAATATTCTTATAGCATATAACCAATGGCGGTGACTGAATGCTAAGCTTGAAAAAGTGCTTGAGTGCTTTACCAAATCAACGGTCATGATTCAATCTCCTGACGAGATGGACGGCTGGCAGGATTTTGGTACTTTTCCCTTCGAGTTATCGTGAATTCCAATATTACAAAACTCACGATCATGAAATCACTGAAACAAGCGGACGGTTCATATTACCCATTGATATGGACAGCTGTCATGATTTCAGCCCTTTGCCCATCGAGTGTTCATGACTTACTACATTGTAAAATTCTCGATTATGATATCACCAATACAATCAAACGACTCATGTTTATCTCGCGGAGATATATCAACAGTCCACCTTAAAGCTTAATTTGATCCCTTCTTTCCTTAATCAAACGATTGTGTCTTAATCAGGCATTGATATGTGTGGTTGTCAGGATTTTGTTGTTTTTTTCCTTCGAATCTCCGTGACCTCTAATAGTCCCTTTCGGCGTTTCGGCATTCGGGACTTCGTGATGTTGGAGTTTTTTGTTACAACAAAAAACTCTCGAACTGGTAACTCTCGATACTATGGATCATCTGATGCATGTCCCTTTCAGAGTTTCGGCATTCGAGACTTCCAGACTATAGAGTATTTTCTTAGTGGTAAAATATCCTGAAGTAGGACTCCCGAAGTAACGTAAACACTTACATCACTTGATGATGTGTCACCAGCCTATTGGTTGCCATGTGTCATACATATTCGTGATTTTCATTTACCTGAAATGTTGTATCAACTTGAAACTTGTCAGTGTCTTATTGTGCCACGTGTCCTTAGCTGACGTGGTCTGTTGAGTTGTTTTGTCGTGATTTCGCATTTCTCTATTTGGAAGGTTAGCACTTCTAGTTTTTGACCTTCCAGTTAGCGAAGTGATGACCCTTCACCATGTTCCCTCGGATTTCAATGGCCATGATTTTCTCTTGATCCAATGGTCTGGATCATTTTGTTATTTTTGAGTGTTTAACTAACTCTTGGGCTTATCCTCCTTGCAGCTCCACTGAATCTGATGGCTGACGGGTATTTCAGCTAATCCATCTCAACCTTTTAGCCTCTTATCCTATCCTTCCACTTTGAGAGGATCTAACGGCTATCGATAATTCTAACTCTGATCGGACAGTTGCTGAGCCTTCTCACCTTTTCTATGCATTGTTCAACTTCTCAACCTTTTCCTATGCAATGGTCAACTTCTTATTTCCAAGGAAGCTGACGAAGTTTCTACAGTCTTTCTTCCTCCAAATCTTTTGATCAATGAATCATTGTTGATCCTACCGTGATCAACAATAGTCATGGAATGCTTCATCCTATCTCTACACAGTGTTTTTCCTTCTGAGCTTTTGAACTTCATATTGTTCGTTCTTCCTCCTGAGCTTACACTATTGATTACTGCACACTGTTTGACAGTATTCCTGTTCTTAACAACATATCACAGAGACTGTTGACATCAGATTATTGACATCAATGAAAATCTCTTCTCTGTATGTAAACAATAGGCCATCACAACAACTTTTGATATCAATGACAATCTCAGTTGTGGTTATTCATCATTTAACAATAGATCATCACATCGACTATTGATATCAATGACAATATTTCCAACAATCCCCTCCCTTTCCCTAACTAGTGGAGTTTAGTCCCCCATCTCTTTTATCGTGGTTAGTCTGCGCGCAGCGATGTATTTTATATTAATTATGAGACTTATACAAAAACAGGCGCGTTGGACTCTAACATATAGGATCTTTGGCCTAATCAAAACATAAGCATCCTAGCTTATAATAACTGGCTCACAAGCCTATAAAACATAGCATATACACAAAGGCTTTCTAGCCTCACAATCGTGTGCACTTAAGATGCTGCATGCGGTATCCTGGAATGTCTGCACTTCATCATTTCACTACGCAGGACATGCACGCACTATGCCATGAAAGGTGCATACAAAATTATGTCAGACATCTCACCAGCTTAAGTACATTTGCATTTACAATTACAATTGGGTTCGGCCTTAGGGATATTACAATACCATCCCCTTATTTATGCACTGTCCTCAGTGCATAAATCCCCATCCCCTTGGTTGTACCCATGTACAACCAAATTTCAAAAATCCTAAAAAAGATGCGGGTATTCTGCCCACATTTCATCCTCATGCTCCCAAGTAGCATCCTCGAGACCATACCAGGTCCATTGGACCTTTACAAGCCTTATGGATCGATTCCAAAGTTGTTTGATTTTCTGGTCCAGAATGCGTACTGGATGCACTTGAAAAGCGCCTTCTTGCTCCACCTGAATCACATTCCAATCAATAACATGATTAGCATCAAGTATATATTTCTTTAGCAATGATACATGGAATACATTATGAACAGACATAGATGCAGGCAATGTAATCATATAAGCCACTGGACCAATCCTCTCTAGGATTTCAAACGGCCCACAATAGCGAGCTGCCAACTTTGAACAATTTCCCAACTTCAGGGAACTTCTGTTGGATTTCACTTTCAAGAATACATGATCACCCACTTTAAATTCCATGTGATTTCTTCCCTTATCAGCATAGTTTTTCTGCCTGTCTTGGGGAGCCTTTAAATTTTTCTTTATTTTAATCATTTGTTCCTCCATTTCCCTAAGAAAATATGGTGCAACCACTAGTCTGTCTGTTGGGTTATCCCAGCTTACTAGTGTGTTGCACTTTCTTCCATAAAGTGCCTCAAATGGGCTCATCTTTAGAGATTCTTGGTACCCATTGTTATAAGAAAACTCTACCAAGTGTAGGTAGTCTTCCCATTTTGATGGTTTTTCCATCACATACATCCTTAACATATCTTCAGTCACTTGATTCACCCTCTTTGTTTGACCATCTGATTCTGGATGATAAGTTGTACTAAAATTCAAATTTGTTCCAAATCCATTAAATAATCCCTTCCAAAATTTTGAGGTAAATTTTGGATCTCTGTTAGACACAATTGTCTTGGGTATGCCATGTAATCGAGCAATTTCTTTCATATAAACATCAGCAATGTTCATTGCCTTGTGAGTGAGCTTAACTGGAACAAAATGGGCAGCTTTAGTAAGCTTATCCACCACTACCATGATAGAATCATGTTGCTTGTTTGTTCTGGGAAGTTTAGTGATGAAATCCATTGTTACAACTTCCCATTTCCACTCAGGAATGGATAATGGTTGTAGCAAACTAGCTGGGTGTCTATTCTTAGCCTTTACTTTTTGACATTCCAAACATCTGGCAATAAAATCAGCAACCTATTTCTTCATTCCTGGCCAATAATGTTGGCTCTTGATAGCTCCAATAGTTTTTTGATATCCTGGGTGCCCAACATAAGGTACATTATGCATTTCTCGCAATATCAGACTTTTCAATTCCATAGAATTTGGTACATAAATTATTCCCATGTACATGAGAATTTCATCATTATCTAGCTTGTATTCCTCAATTTTTTTCTGCAAAATACCTTGTTGTAATTTTTCCACTAAATCCTTATATTGCAAATCTGATTTGGCAACCTCTATAATTTTGGGTTTTAAATATGATTGGTACATGCTAATGGTTGTAGCATGAATTTCATGCACTCTTCTACTGAGTGCATCAACCACTTTGTTCTCTTTCCCCTTGATATGATTTATATCAAAGTCATATTCGCTCAGAAATTCTAACCATATGCTTTGCCTAGAATTTATAGTTGGCTGATCAAATAAATATTTCAGACCTTTATGGTCTGTTCTTAGCTCAAACATTTTCCCCATGATGTAGTGTCTCCATTTCCTCAAGGCATGCACTATGGCTGCCAACTCCAAATCATGAGTGGCATAATGTCTTTCATGCTCCTTCAACTTCCTTGATTCATAACATATAACAAACCCATTTTGACTGAGGACTCCACCAAGTCCCTCTTTACATGCATTTGTGCATACAATGAAGTCTTCATTTGGGTCTGCAATCCTTAGTATTGGAGCACTTGTTAACAATTGTTTCAATTGTTGGAAACTCTTTTCACAATCCATTGTCCATTGAAAATTCACACCCTTTCTTTGCAAGGAAGTGATTGGGTGTGCAATCTTTAAAAATCCTTCAATGAATATTTTGTAGTAGCCTGCAAGCCCCATGAATGATCTGACCTCTATTACATTCTTTAGCACTGAACACTCTCTAATGGCTTCTATCTTCTCAGGGTTCACTGTTATCCCATCCTTTGAAATGATATGCCCCAAATAAGGAATTTGCTTCTGATAAAATGAGCACTTGCTCAATTTGGCATACAAATGATGCTCCCTCAATACTTTCAACACCATCCTCAAATGATGTTCATGTTCTTCTTCTGACTTAGAATATATGAGAATGCCATCTAAAAAGACAATGAAAAACTTGTCTAAGTATTCTCAGAAAACACCATTCATTAAGCACATGAAAAAAGTTGGTGCATTTGACAACCCAAATGGTACCACTGTGAACTCATAATGACCATACCTTGTCTTGAAGGTGGTCTTTCTGATATCTTCCTCTTTAATCCTTACCTGGTGGTATCCTGATCTAAGATCTATCTTTGAAAATATCTTTGCATCTTTCAATTGATCAAAAAGATCATCAATCCTTGGAAAGAATACTTGTTCTTAACAGCCACTTTATTCAACTGTTTGAAATTAATGCACAATCTTAATGTTCCATATTTCTTATTCACAAACAATACTGGGGCACCCCAAGGTGATATGCTTGGTTGTATATACCCCTTCTTCATAATCTCTTCAAGTTGCATTTTCAACTTCTTTGGCTTTGGTGTACTCATTCTGCAATAAGTCTTTGACACTGGAGCTGCTCTAGGCATTAAATTTATAGAGAAATCAATGTCTCTCTTTGGATGTAGTCCTAGTACCTCCTTGAGCACATCTTCAAAATATTCTAGGACTACATAATCTTCCAAATTTGGCACCTTATCTTTAGGTGTCTCCTCCACATGAGTTGCAAATATTTGACACCCTTTCCTGTAACATTTCTTCAGCTGAAATGATGAAATTTCTATGATGGTTACTGCCCTGGGAATTCCCTACACTTTTCTTAGCCTCCCTTCCTCATCCAAGCAAGTAAATGCTTTGTTATGATATTCCATCATAGAATGATGTTATTCCAACCAATCCATCCCAACTAGACATTCATAGGAACCTAAAGGCAAGATGTTCAAATCTGCCCTGGTGTTCAGTCCATTCATGTCCATAAGACATGACTTAACCATCTCATTAACTTTTCTTTTGGATCCTATAGCCAGTTGCACCAACCAAGATTTCCCATGCTCGCTTCTTGGCAAATGAAAACTTTCCACCATTTTAGGATCTATATAACTATGACTAGCTCTTGAATCAATTAAAATAGCAATGGTTTGGTTGTTAATCATACCTTCCACTTCAATCATATGTGACTAATACTCTACTTTCTTGTTTTCCAAGGCTGCATAGATCTTTGGCACATTTCTTCCCATGTCCTCCACTATTTCAGCTTGTTGTACATTGTGAATAGTTCTCACGTTTTCACCTATGTGAGGGAAATCTCTGAACATGTGATCCCCTTTACAACCCCAACATTGAATAGGTGGTTTCCTTGGCCTTTGACCCCATGTTTTAATAATTCTGGGCTCACTAGGAGTTTTTTGTCCATGTGGATTATTTCTGAAGAATGGTGGCTTAGCTCCCTTCTTCCTCTGATCCACCTTGAATTTCTTTTTGTCTTCCCAAGCTTTTTGGAAAGTTGGCCTTGATTTTTGCTGATCATAAAGGCATTTAGCTCACCTTATGGTCTCCTCCAATGTCTTGGGATCATCATATTGTATTTTTTCACTGATGAATGATGGCAATCCACTCAAATACCTTTGAATCTTAACGGTCTCATCCTTGATGAAAGAGACATATTTCAGCAATTCTAAAAACCATGTCCTCCACTATTTTAGCTTGATGTACATTGTGAACAGTTCTCACTTTTTCACCTCTATGAAGACAATATTTGAACATATGATCCCCTTTACAACCCCAACATTGAATAGGTGGTTGCCTTGGCCTTTGACCCCCTATTTCAATCATTTTGGGCTCTCTAGGAGTTTGTTGTCCATGTGGATTATTTCTAAAGAATGGTGGCTTAGCTCCCTTCTTCCTCTGATCCACCTTGAATTTCTTTTTGTCTTCCCAATCTTTTTGGAAAGTTGGCCTTGATTTTTGTTGATCATAAATGCACTTATCTCGCCTTATGGTCTCCTCCAATGTCTTGGGATCATCATATTGTATTTTGTCACTAATGAATGATGGAAATCCACTCAAATACCTTTGAATCTTAATTGTCTCATCCTTCATGAAAGAGACATATTTCAGCAGTTATAAAAACCTTCTCCCGTATTCATCTATTATCATACTCCCAAGCTTGAGTTCAAAGAACTCTTTCATTTTCTTGTCATAGTATCTCTTAGTCAAGTATTTATTCTCAAAATATTTCTTGAATTCCCTCCAAGTAACACTTTTCTCTTTAATGTGTTGCACCTGCACAAGTTGATCCCACCACATGGATGCCTTTCCCTTAAGTTGATAGATAGAAATTATACCTTTTTCATGAGAAGAATAATTATGCAATTGAAAATACTTTCTCATGCCCAAAAAACATGTTTTTGCATCTTCATCCTTCTTGTGCTCACCATCAAATGTAGGAGATTTGATTTTGTTCATTTATCCTCGTAGCTCATCCACCCCGGATCTATTGTGTTTCCTGACAGGGGATGGACTTTTTTTTTTTAACCAAAACGAGTATTATATTAACGAAGGACAGAGACCAATTTCGGTGTTACATTTCTGATAATTGAACAGCGTGATGGATCTGTTACTAAGAGAAGCTTTACAGATTAGAGCCAGGAAGAATGGAGCCGAAGGGCGACTTGGCTGACTCCACGAACTGTAACTGCTTCGGGCTGAGGGCACCTGAATTCAGAATAAAACTGCTTGCCTTTCAACACTGCCAGCACCTGAAAAAATGGCATCGCCTCTCCTGTTTCTTTACTTGGAGGAAGTGATTTCGAAGAATTGGATTGAGAATGAATCTCCCGGTCTTTAACTGTTCAATCATACTATACTCACTCCTTTGAGTCTGAAGAAGATGCTCTCGCTGCTTTTTGCCCAGATTAAGGGATGGCTACCATAATCGGTTCGCCTGAATTTATGCTTATAGTGCTTTTTTCTAGATTGCAGCCAATATTAGCCAAAGAGTCGGCTTCTGAATTCAGTTCTCTGAGAATATGGAAAATTTGGACTGAAGGGATTTCCTTCAAGAGTCTAATCACTCTTGTCATCTGTTTGTTCAGAGCTGGATCATTGAACCTTTTGTTTTTCCTAAGGGCTCTGATCAGCAGTTCTGAGTCTCCGAACACTACAATTTCCTCTGGATTCCTCTTTCTGGCAAGTTGGCAGGCCTTTAAGAGGCTAAGGACTTCTGCCTGGTTGTTGTATTTTATTCCGAGTCCCCAGCTGTAACTCTCTTTACTTCCATTCGGGAGGTGAATGATCCCCCCTGCCCCTGACCTGCCTGGATTTCCTTTCGAGGCTCCATCAAAAAAGATGGTGCATTTTCCTAGAGATTTCCACCACGTCTGGAAGCCTTCTAAGTTATCTCGAATCTGCCATTTTTCCTTGAGGATAGGGCGAGAGAATGTAGAAGGGCTCGATATGGGTATGAAGCCGCCCAACCAGATACTTTCTTCATCTCTTAGGGAGTTATCTTTAACGCTGGACTGTCTCAAAGTCTCTACTAGCAGATTCTTGGCTTTTCCAGCAACCTGTTCAGCTGTTATTTCTGTTTGATTGAAGATTATATCATTCCGGGCGAGCCACAGTTTCCAGCATACGTATTTCGGGGCTGCTGTCCATACCTTGGACCAGAGGGACTTGGCAACGATGCTATGGGGATATCTAGCGTTCCAAGACACAAACATTTCTGATATTGAGCTGTTCGCTGGAGGCCTAACATTCAGATCCGTCAAGAAACTTGTCCAAGTCTTCTGAGCATACTCACATTCAAGAAAAATGTGCGCTGTAGTTTCCAGGGCTTTTTTGCAGAACACACATCGGTGTGGACCGAGGATGTTCCTTTTACAAAGGTTCTCGCCAGTAAGGATTTTGTTTTGAAACAAGGTCCAGAAGAAGAAATTGACCTTCGGGATACTGAAGCACTCCCAGATCTGCTTCCACACTCCTTCCGGATGCACTGAGTCTTTTTTTCTTTGCAATTGTAAATACCCTTGTTTGGCAGAGTAGACCCCTGATTGTCCCCAACCCCAAGTGTCTTCCTCGTTCTTATGCACAGGTGCAAAATCTGCTATTTCAGCTGTAAAAAGGTTTAACTGAACTTGTAAATGCTCAGGAATGTTTGGCATATTCCAGCCCTTCCAGTTGCCATCTTCTTCCCACTCCACGATGTCCTCAATTTTCCTGATTCCTCTTGCCCTTAGCCAGTCTCTTAAATCTGCTATTTCATTTATCTCTGAGAGAGGATGGTGACCCATGATTCGATCCCTCCACAACCGAGTCTTATTGCCATTACCAGGAATTTTATACAGATGCGATCGGAAAAATTCTATCCCTCTACAACAGAGACTCCATACCAGCGTTCCTTTTGGAGAAGAAGCGGGGTTGAGGTTATTGATCGATTTGTTTCTGAAATATTTGAGGATTAAAATCTGGCTGATTGGGTGCGTGGGCTCCGAGATTAGCTGCCACAGAATCTTACAACCCAGCGCTAGATTGGCATGAAGAGGGTCTCTAATCTGCAGACCGCCCTCATTGAATGGTCGCTTCACCAATTCCCAGTTAACAAGATGAAAGCGATTACTGTTCCCCTTACCACCGCTCCACAAAAAGTTCCGAGTTAGGCAAGAAATTTGATCTGCTATTTGCCTTGGAGCCAACAGCAGAGAAGCTTGAAAGGTAGGCAGCGCGGAGAGGACCGACCGGATGAGAGTGAGCTTTCCTCCAGAGGAGAGCCAGACTCCGCCCCATGCAGCTATCTTCTTTTTGAACTTAGAAATTACCTCCTCCCACAAGTTGTTCCGGTTGGATCCCATCGTCAACGGAAGACCCAGATATTTTATTTTGTCCCATTCAGCGAAGCCTTTGAAGCCCAGCTCACTAGCTATCCTATCAATGGTTTGTTGATCATTGTTCCAACCATATACTGCGCTCTTCCTTTCACTAATGAGAGCTCCAGTTACGCTGCAATATTTTTGAAGAATAGTCTTGAATGCTTTAGCCATTCTCAAGGAGGCGCCGCCCAGCAGAATTGAATCATCGGCAAAGAGCGCATGATTCACTGAAGGTGCTCCTTGTACGATTCTTATCCCGGGAATGGTGCCACAAAACTGCTCCTGATTTAATTTCCTGCTTAATGAATCCGCCATCAGAATATAAAGGAAGGGAGACAGGGGGCAGCCTTGCCTCAGTCCCCTAGAAGCGGAGAAGAAATCTGTAGGTCTCTCGTTCACCATTGGAGCGATCCAGACATTCTCTATGCAGGCTTTAATGATATTTAAAAATTCATGACTGAACCCGAAGGCTTCAAGAGATTTGAGCAAGAAAGATCTATTAACACGATCAAAAGCATTACTCATATCTAATTTGATAATCATACCTCGTTCTTTCCGGGCATGGATGGAATGGAGGGCCTCTTGAATTTGGATAACATTATCGAGAATTTGTCTGCCTTTCACAAATCCACCTTGAGCTGGAGAAATAAGATTTTGTAGAAGAGGCTTGATCCTGTTAGCCAGCAGCTTGGCCACAATCTTATATGATGAATTACACAGGGAAATCGGCCTGTATCTATCAAACGATCTTGGGTTAGTTTCCTTGGGAATTAAAGCAAGGAAAGTCGATTTTGTTCCCCCTCCCATTTTTGCTTTCCTAAAGACTCCTCTTATCATTCTGAAGAGGTCAAATTTGATGGTCTCCCAGCAAATCCTATAAAAATGAATAGAAAACCCGTCGGGACCTGGTGCTTTATCCGGATCCATAGACCAAACTATTTTGGTTATCTCTTCTTCCGTTACTGGGCTCATCAAAGAGACATTGTCTTCCACGCTGACTAGATTGGGGATAGCTGAGAGAAACTCTGTTTCGTCCTCCTCATCACCATTTCTTTCTGCACTAAGAAGGTTCTGAAAATAATTTTCCGCTGCCTCTTGGATTTGAGCGTAACTTTTAAACACCTGACCGCTGGAGCTGATTATTTCTGCGATATGATTACGCGAGAGACGATCCCTGCACTGTCTATGAAAATAAGAGGTATTTCTGTCCCCTGATTTGAGCCACAGGCTTCTAGACTTTA
>JASDQU010515234.1:35106-53684 GCA_032191745.1 Picea mariana | reverse complement strand
GGGATCATCAACCATCTAGAGTAATTCAAGGATGATCAAGAGATTGAAGAATGTTCTTCAAATAAATTTCTCACATTCTAGCAGCAACTGGGATATTTTCCTCTCAGGAAGAGCATATCTTGACAACCGTAAGTAATTTATTTGTCTCTCCACAAGAAGATTTATAAGTCTCCTCAGATTCCTCTTGTCAATTTGTTGAGGAGACTACAAAATCATGGATAGAATTGAATGGAGAACAACCATTGGAACCTGATATTGAGGATTTCTTAGCATGCCTCTAAATGGATCCTATATGTACTCCAAAGACCAATCATCTTGAAGAAGATAATTTGCGTAGCATGGAAAACGAGGACATGTTGTGTGACCTAAACAAAGAAGAGAAACAAGAATATCATGATCCTATTGAAAGATGGTTCCAATTAGTTATCATCTCACACTACTCTTTTACTTTTCATTATTGTTTGATCTCATCATCAAAGCAGCTAGTCCTTCATACTCCGGTATGCATTAAAATTTACCTTTTAATACTGAGTATGGATATATTTCTAACCCTGTTATGCACATGGCTTCACTGGAAGTATTCCTATACTTGAAGGACATTTTCTTTTGTTCAATTAGACTAAGATAAGTAAATAAATAAATAAGTGTTGCACATAAGTGAAATGCAACATATCTTTCATACTTTTCATAAATGGGAATGTTAAAATCTAATAAAGAAATCAGTTTAAGATCTTTTGTTCCTATAGTAGATTTGTTTCTAAAATTTATGACAATTTTGTTTGGAATTTTATGAGAACGTAATCTCTTCATCCTATGAATGCACACATAATACTAGAAGGGTATTTTCAAAAGCGAAGAACTCATGATTGTCAACGGAAGAGAACACTTAAGGGAGTACTTCATGACCTATTTCCTCAATTTTCGTCTTTTTCCTTAAGTTGTTAAAAAAAAGATGCATTCTTTTTTTATCATTACCTATCTATTTTAAGACCACTATTTCACAAGGATGATCGATTAAGTGATCTTTTTAATACAAACTAAAACTGAATGTTAATTCCAGACTATTTTATTCATAGCTAATAATTTTTGGTCAAATAAATCATGAATAATATATGCATTGCTCAACTTTTGACATTTTCCCTGAATTTTCTATTTTTTAAGCATGAATAAAAATCTAGTTTTAATTAGTTCTATTGGTTTGTTTTTAGCAGTTGTTCGCAACCCTCTCGACAACCCTCCTTATTTTTTTAGTGTCTCACATTATGTGCATGAGGGAATGCACAACCTTAGGAATGGAGGAGTGGTTGTTGGGACCTTTAGATTCTTTTTCATCTTTGGTCAACAAGTCCAAATCAACATGTTAAGTGTTGGAATTTGATACTCATTTCCATAATTTTGGTACCAGTACTAAATTCCCGCACTAGTTTTAGTACCAAGAAGTGCTCAGTTTCAACCAACATATTTTACACGGTTTTGTTGCAGCCCATAATACACATAAGTTTGTTCTGGTACTGTTATGTTCTTGTACTGCAAAATTCTGTTCCGGTACTGTAGAATTTTGTTCCAATAGTGTTATGTTATGGTACTGCAAAATATTGTTATGGTATTGTCCTGTTCCAGTACTATCTGTTTCGATACTGCAGAAACCTGATCTGTTGCTTATCTGGTACTGATGCCAAAGTGATATGATCTTTTTCATGTGCTTAACATTGTTTTCACTTCAGGTAATTGGAGGTATGAGCTAATCTTTTCATGTTATTTCTATCAAGGATCATTTAAGTCTTGTGTTGAACTATTCATTACTCTCATGTACATCTTCCTCCTACATTGTTACACTCACCCCTAAACGAATCATCCTTTCTATCCTTTAAGGAGATATTTTCACATTTAGCTCTATATGATAATGGGTGCACCTATCTTATTTCCTCATCATTATGAAAAAGTGTTAATAATTGACATATCGATTGAAAAGCGGTGACACCATTATGTCTAATACTAACCTAGTTGATTCAACAAGTTCTTATCCAAGTTTATCCTTACAATTTTCTCTTGGGAAGTATTGATGAAAATTTCATGTGGTGTACCTCCCTTGCAAAACCTCAATGAAATTTCATGAGAACCCTAATAGGATTAACTAGAGGGACCTCTTAGTCATTATCCGATATGTTCCATTATACATTGAATAGTTGAGATTTAAGTCTATTTTGGATGATGTCACCCTTGGGATAATTGAAAACAATTAATTATGTGCCTAATAACTCTAAAACACTCTCATACCACCTTCCTTCCTTATACTCTAAAGCAGTCAATGAACAATATACAACATTCTAAATCTTTTGAGTAATATAATAAAAAGGAAGTATCAGGAAGTGCAAGTAGACCCATCGAGGTGTTGAATAGGCCTTATAGCAGCGAGGCCATGCTTGTATGGTACTAAGGTAAACTCGTCGGGGTACTGAATAGGCCTACTGGCAGCAGGGCTATGCCGGGTAAAGGGAGTTGAAAAACATAAATTGACACACCTAAAACTAAACAAAAACCCTTGGGTCTCATTCTAAAGAAATCATTATCAAATCAAGGCTAGGAGATGACATTTATATCTGTCGAATGATGTTCTTAAGAACCTTCAAGTATCCACTTTTGGGTTCTATCTTTAAAATAAATAGGTTTGCATGAAAGTGGGACCCTCAGTATATGTAATTCAATCGACCTAAGCAAGAAGAGCTTCATATTTATAAAATTGGATATGAGATGAGTTAATCATCTTGGGATGTATTCTTTGATGTGTTCCTCTATTGAAATGAGATCTAAACTATGCTTATATCACTTTTATTTTAAAAGTAATCTAGCCAGGGGGGGCCTATTAGTCAAAGTCATTATGAAAACTCTTGGCCACTATCCTATAATCATATTAGAGTCACATCCAACCCTTTCTCCTAACTATGATCCAAAACAGATTGGATAAGACCTAACATCAAATCACTAACATATCTAATCTATTACTCACGACTCTACTTTTCCATCATAACTACTTTTCCATGGGTAAGAATTGTGAAGTGTAGTCCATGAATTTTATATTGTATAGCATGTTACTTAAAAGAGAACTTAAGGAGGTTAAGAAAGGTGGAACTTCAGGGAATGATTGATCGAGTGAGGAGTACCATCAATTTTGAAATTTTGAAGATCATTGTTGCATGAGGACATGCAATGGATAAGGCATGGGGGAAATGTTGAGCCTCATTTTTGTCACCTCCAATTGCCTTATCTTGTCCCACATCCTAACCAATTTTTCCTCATACATATGCACTCTCTGCCTATTTTCCTCAAGATACATGTCATTTAGCAATTGTTTTGTACTTATGAGGTAAATTATGTTTAATCATGATTTATGATGATTTATTAATGATTTGGATTGAATATCTGGTGTTTAAATCTCTCTAATTACTTTGAATGATCTAAGAGGACCTTATGACAGCAACCTTTATTCAATAGGTACATGTTTTGGCGTTCATCCGGTACTCATCTTCGGGATTTGTCTGGTACTTCCACTGGTCCGGTACTACAACATTTCAACTTTTCTATTATGGTACTCTGCCTATTCCAGTACCAACTATGCGTTGATCTGGTACCAAGATCTATTACTGTTTTAGTCTGGTACTAAACTCGCTTCTACAGGATTGACATTTTGAATGAGTACACTGGCATTGGATCTAATAAATTGGTTGGATGGAAGCATCTTTGGTTTGTTTGAAGACCATAATAGACTATGATACACTTCATCACTCATGCACTTTGTGTCACGAGGATGATGCTTTTTCCATGAGATACGATTTGATAACCAATTGTAATATTTTTGCAAACATTTGATATTATCTTCAGACTTTGGCTGTAACGACTGATCGTCTTTAAGAATAAGCTATGTAGATGGTCGAGAAGAATTCCACATAATGTTATGCTGCTGTATTTCATTTTAAAATATGGATTTCTTGTAAACTGCTACTTGTTGGATGAAGGTTAATACAAATTCAGGTTCGATGATTTTATTCATTCTTTAGACTCTGATATTTTGTGAGTTTTAATATCTTCCTTGTTGGTATCGGCAAGAGCCTACCGATCCAACATGGTAATTCTGTTGTAAATTATTAATGTAGCTTTTCATTCGCGCACATGTTTTTTATTTATTTGATACTTATTCTTGCATCTATTAATTCGATTTTCTTTTGTTAAGTTTTAATTCAAATTTACATATTGTTGATATCATATTGTGACTGCTATACATTTATGAATGAGTTGTGAATTTAATTACACATTTGTGATTTCTTTCAGAATTTATGTAGAAGTCTTAAGTGTGTTAGTACATGAGCAAAGTGAGAGTCCATCTTTGGTATTACGTGAACCAACAAATAGAAAGTCTCGATAAGATTTATACTCCCTATGTAGAAACGAAGTAGTTTTCCAGAATTGCAAGATTGTAAGATTGTATTGAATTTCCTTTTGTGATATATCAATTGATTTTGAAGAGTGTGAAAAATTAGATAAGAATTTCTTGCAATTTTGAAGTGAGTTATTACAGGAGTGAGACTAGGCTCCATCTCTCACCTACATGCGCTTATAATGGAGTGTTTACACCCTGGCTGGTAGTTATTTTAGCTCAGTTAGGTTTGCAGAATGTTAATGATTGATTGTGTGGTTGTTCCAGTAGATAGAATCATAGCCCATATCTATCTTTCATGAGCCTATAAGGAGCAGATCCATCCCCTAGACAATAATTCTAAATTATACATTTGTTGATCAGTTTTTCTTTCTAGGTTTTGAATTGTGTGAAAGGTAGAGTATTGAGTTTCGAATGTTTCTTTTTTATCCTATACTCATCAGACGTAGATAAACTACCTGTTGCCAGCACATATAGTGTAACAACTCCATTGATTACGAATATTGGTTAATAATTTATGTTTGGTAATATATTATGCATATAATTGCACCAACAACATACTATGGACATTATGAATTTGTAGTAATCCCTTTTGGACGTACTGACACACTAGCAACTTTTATGTGTTTAATAAACAATATATTCAGTCAGTATTTGGATAAATTTGTATTGATCTTTATCGATGATAATCTAATATATTCAAAGTATGAAGGAGAATGCAAACAACATTTGAAAATAGTATGACAGACTCTAAGAGAGGATAAATTATATGCTAAGTTTGATAAATGTGACTTATATCAAAGAAAGATACAATATTTGGGACATTTGATATCAAAATATGGTATTGTCATAGACCCAGAAAATATTAAAGCTATTATGGAATGGCATGTACCTAAAAATGTAGTAGACATACGATCATTCATCGGGATTATAGGTTATTACCGGAGGTTTATCGAAGGATTTCCCAAAATTTCCTACCCTATTACGTCATTGCAGAAAAAGGGAACAAAATTTATTTGGTCTCAAAAATTCCCGGATAGTTTTGATAAATTGAAAGATTAACTAACTACAAACCCAATCCTTAAAGTAGTTGACCCTTATAAAGATTTTACAGTTTGTGTAAATGAAAGTAAGGAAGGATTAGGTGGAGTATTGTCATAAGACAAACCCATAATTTGTTACAAATATTACAAATTAAAATAACATTAAAGAAACTATGTAACTCATGATATGGAATTAGCACTTGTAATTCATGCACTAAAAATATGGCGGAATTATTTAATGGGAAGAAAATTTGTATTACTAATAGATGATAGTGGTGTGAAACATTTTTTTATTCAATAGGATCTCAATGCATGACATGCAAGATCACTATCCTTTCAAAGTGATTTTGATTTYGAGGTGYGAAACATCAAAGGAAAGGAGAATAATCTCACAGAWGCACTAAACCGAAGAACTAGTGAATTATATGAAGTTATTATCAACAAAATAGAAAGTGATATTGAGGACAAAATTAAATCTCGGAGAACAAATGATGCGAAAGTGAATAGTACAGAATAGTACATCAAAACAATATAACAATTGTAGAAAAATGAAGGGAATGTGAATAGTACAGATTTCAGTATCAACAAAAATGGACTATTAAGGTTCAAAAATAGGTTATATATACCAAATTATGTTGATTTGAAGTTGATAATCCTGAATGAATTGCATAAAAATCCCTATTTTAGTCATCCTTGATATCATAAAATGATAACAACCCTAAGAAAACTATTTTATTGGCCTAATATGAAAGCTGAGATAGTTGAATATTTGTCTAAACGCTTAGATTGTCAATAGGTAAAATTTGAATATCAACATCCAATAGGTTTATTACAACCTTAACCATACCATAATGGAAATGGAAAATTATTTCGATGAATTTATGTAATGAACCTCAAATTTACCATAGGAAAATAAAATTATATGACCTAAATCAACTACGTTTAAGCTTAGAATTTAAGAGAAGGTAAGATTCAATTCGATCCATTATGGTTTTATTACACTAGTCTAGTTTACTTCGAACAGAAATTTGTCAAAGTAATCAGTTCCGCACATTTAAATTATGCTTGTGAAGGCAGGTCTGGATCTTCATGACTGCTAGAATAGTAGGTAACTTGATTGTTTTCTATGTGCGTGTAAAGGCGAATATTATCGTTTTTACTGTAGAAAAATTTCTCTTTAACTCTCTATTAACATCTGTACTTAATTTCCACCTACAAATAAGTACATACCTATATTTTATCCATATAATAATTTATGTAATTGTCATGCCCCGTACAACAGTGACCTATAATATGAAATGCTATTATTTCACTTCTATCCCGGATGTAGATCCTCCAATGTTTTCTACCAGTCCATTCATTATAGTATTTGGTTGTTCCTGTAGCAATAATTCCTACTATGTTCCTACAGCTTTGTGGAGAAACAGAGGTCAATCGGGTTTCAGTGATCAAAAGTGTCGAATAAAACAAAGGACCCTATTGTTTTCCGAAATCCAAAATACGGAATGACTGTGGGCCAACATTTCGGGGTCTTGGGATTCAGGGTTTCGCGAGTACAAGAGCCGGGCATCAACACACAACATTTCTCGAAATTGCGAAAGGATGCCGAGCACTTTGAGATTTTGGGGTTCGGAATTTCATGAATACTAAAGTCAATCATCAACACACAACAACTCCCGAAAATGCGAAAGGTGATCGGTACTTTAGGAATTTGGAGTTTGGGATTTCGCGAGTTCAAGTGCCCAAAAAGGAACATATACAAACCTCCGAAATGAGAAAAAGGAAAGGTGGGTCCCGCACTTCGGGATTTCGGGGTTCGGAAATTCATGAGTTCCAGTGTCCCAACATCGATATAAACAAATTTCTGAAATGCGAAAAAGGAAAAGGTGAGACCCGCATTTCAGGATTTTGGGGTTTCACAGTTTTCATACTCAACATACAACAATTCCCGTATTGCGAAAAAGAAAGGAACTAACATTTTGGGACTTCGGGGTTTGGGGTTTCAGGGTTTTCAAAAACCAAACCACAACACACAACCACTCCCAAATTCCGAAAAGGTGAAAGGATGTGGGGCAACACTTTGGGATTTCAGGATTCGGGGTTTCAGGGTTTTCAAAAACCAAACCACAACACACAACCATTCCTGAATTCTGAAAGGTGAAAGGATGTGGGGCAACACTTTAGGATTTCGGGATTTGGGGTTTCAGTATTTTCAAAAACCAAACCAAAACACACAACCACTCCTGAATTACGAAAAGGTGAAAGGATGTGGGGCAACACTTTGGGATTTCGGGATTCGGTGTTTTCAAAAACCAAACCACAACACCCAACCACTCCCAAATTCTGAAAAGGTGAAAGGATGTGGGGCAACACTTCAGGATTTCGGGATTCAGGGTTTCGTAGTTTCGGGGTTTGGAACTTCACGAGTTCAGAATCCATATATCAATATACACGAACCTCCGAAAGGCAAAAATAAATTTGGACTAAGTTTTCATGTTAAAAAAAAGAATTAAGGTAATAATTCTATCGAAACATAGAGGAAGAGAGTACTTTGCTTCTACTATAACTTTTCACACTATTTTCATCACTCCCTGCTCTTTATCCTTTGCGGGTACTCTTGATTTTTGTTTTCTGGGAGAACTCTTACTTTTGTTTCTGGGAGACTAAAGGTGTATAAGGATACGATATACCTTTACCTCATAGAATTTCGAAAGCCTAAGGACTTAGGAATTTTACACATACAGAAGGGCATAAAGGATAAAATTTGTTGTATAAGGTAAATTCTAAATTCGTCATAGACCTCGACTAAGAAAAGGGGTATCCCATTCTCAAATGAAAGGAAAGAAAAAATCCTCCGAAAGGCGTCGATTCTCAAGATTGTTTTAGCATCTGAAAGAAAAGCAAAAAGGGGTTTCCAAAATTCTTTAACTCCCGAATTTTGTCATTCTATACACATCTAGTATATTGTTTGCATATTGATAGAGCATATTGTTAGATACATAGAATCAGATAAAACATTCGAATAGGAAGTGGGGAAAAATCGTTACAGATCCGATTTAATCAGATACAATACACCAGATGAAAAAAAATTCATACAGACAAAGAATGTAACTTATTCCAGTTCAGATTCAATAGATACATAACATCAAAAGACATAGCCATTCATAATAGAGAGGGGGAAACTAACATATCTGAATCCAATCCGCGGGAAGACAAAGGGAATAGCCACGTTCCTCCCAACCATAGACCAGGGAAGCCAAATTCACTTGCTCGGTTCACCCCCTAGCCTGACCATGAATCCATGAGGGAAAACTTGGAAACTCCTCCTCAACAATGTCCTTCAATTCCAACAGTTATCCTCTTGCCTCACACTTACTCAATAGTGCTCATAACAGCAAGGCGATTCTGTTTCATCAACCCCTCTTACCTCACACTCAATCCACAGTGTTCATAACAACAAGAGAGCTCAAGAATCCTTTCCTAGCATACTTGGCAATGTCCTACCTCCTCGTATATGCTATTTATCCATTTGTTGTTTTTTCCCAGGTCTTTTCCCTCCTTTAGGGATTTTCACAGCTTTCTTAATCCCTAATTTTCAGGGGCTGCTAGTGGCCAAATCTCTGATTTTCCACTTGTAATCATCAGCCTAGAGGCAGTTCCAACTTGTTCCCCACTCATGGAGTCATGGTCAGCTGATTTTTAACATGGCTGTTCCATTTGTCCTCCTGCAGTTAATATAAATATTCTGTTCTGATACAAGTGTCATATTCAAATAGTTAGTTGAGTCCAAACAGATCTCTGCCCAACAACCACAATAATTAAATATAATTATTAAATTTGAAATTCAGAATTGCCATAAATGGCAAAAATTTTCCAGATTCGAATTTGCCAAAAACGGAAATAAATTTCCAGCACACGAAAATAAAAATATTTTATTTTTGGGGGATGTCACATCCTTTCTCCCTTCAGTAAAACACTATCCTCAGTGTTCGGTCCTTTCCTGGAACATGATTGAATGATATTTTTCAAATCCCCCTCCAATTCCCAAGTGGCCTCCTCATGACTAAAGTGCTTCCATTGCACCTTTACCTAAGCGACGACTCTGTCCCGAAGTGTCATTTCTCTCCAGTCCATAATGTGCAGGGGTTCCACATGGAACTCACCCTCGGGTTCCACCTGCACCAAGTTCTAATCAATCATATGAGTAGGGTCATGAATATACTTTTTCAACAAAGAAACATGAAATACATTATGAATTCTTAGATTAGCTGGAACTGCAAGCTGATATGCTACGGCTCCAATTCGAGCTAGTATCTCGAAGGGCCCACAAAACTTGGGTGCCAACTTGGCACAGTTCCCCAACTTCAGTGATCTTTTTTGGGCTTTGACCTTCAAATAAACATGGTCTCCCATTTGAAATTCCAAGCGTCTTATTTTCTGATCCGCATAGCTCTTCTGTTTGTCCTGTGCTTCTTTCAAGTTCTGTTGTACTTTCTTTACCATGTTCTCCATTTCTTAGAGCATCTCTGGTCCAATCATGAGTTTGTCAGCCGGGTTATCCCAGCTAATTGGAGTTGTACACTTTCTACCGTAGTGTATTTCGAAAGGGCTCAACTTAGCCGAAGTTTGGTACCCATTATTATATGCAAATTCTACCAAGTGTAGGTAGTCTTCCCACTTGTTTGGCTTTGTTCTTACATACATGCAGAGCATATCCTCTATGATTTGATTTTTTCTTTCGGTCTGTCCATCCGTTTGTGGATGATAAATCGTACTGAAATTCAAATTAGTATTTACCCCTACAAACAATTCCTTCCAAAAAGCAGATGTGAATTTTACGTCTCTATCTGAAATCACCATTTTAGGAATACCATGCAGTCTAAAAATTTCTTTCATGAATATTTCAGCAATGTTAATAGCTTTAAAAGTAGACTTTACAGGAATAAAGTGTGTAGACTTACTGAGTTTATCGATTGTAACCATGATTAAATCATTCCTTTTCTGAGTTTTAGGCAAACCTGTTATAAAGTTCAGCGATATGGTCCCCCATTTCCATTCTGGTACTGGTAATGGCTGTAATAGGCTGACTGGATGATGGTGTTCGGCCTTAACCTGCTGACAATCTTGGCACCTAGCCAAGTACTATGCTGCTTCACCCTTTATATTAGGCCAGTAAAATAGTTTTCTGAGTGCTATTATTGTTTTCTGGTAACTTGGATGGCCAGAGTATGGTTTCTTATGCACTTCGTTTAAAATAGTTAATTTTAGCTCTACTAAATATGGTATGTAAAGTTTGTTTTTAAATCTTAATAGTCCCTTCTTGTCGATACTTATATTTGGTTTATTTGAGTTTGCGATACTATTTTGAAATTCTTCCATTATCTTAGTGTAATTTCCATCATTGATACTTTCCTTCCTTATACTTTGTTCTAGATCACTTGCTGCCCTGCTGATGTTTATCTCAAATAACCCATGGATTCTGCAGCTTAAAGAATCTGCTACTTTATTTTCCTTACCCTTGATATGTCTGATCTCGAAGTCAAATTTTCTTAGGAAGGTTAGCCACCTTGCTTGTCTTGCATTAAGGTCTGGTTGGTTAAACAAATATTTCACCCCACTATTATCCGTCAATAATAAGAATTTTCTGCCCATTATATAGTGTCGCCACATTTTTAAGGCATGTATTACTACTGCCAATTCTAACTCATGAGTGACATAATTTCACTCGTGTTCCTTTAATTTCCGGGACTCATAACAAATCATGTGCCCTTCCTGAGTTAGAACACCACCTAGTCCCTCTTTACTTGCATCAATGCATACTGTGAAGTCTTTATCTGGGTCTGCTACCTTCAAAATGGGCACCGATGTCAATGATTTTTTTAGCTTGTTAAAACTATCTTGACACTTTTGCGAACAGTTAAACTTGGTCCCTTTCTTTTGTAGTGACGTGATAGGGTAGGCTATCTTGGAGAACCCTTCTAGAAATCTGCAATAATATCTGGTGATTCCCATGAATGACTGGATATTTTCCACATCCTTAGGCATTGGCCATTCCCTAATGGATTTTATCTTTTCCGGGTCTACGGCAATACCTTCCAAGGAAATGACATGTCCCAAATATTGTATTTCTTTTTGATAAAAATCACATTTGTCTAATTTTGCGTATAGTTTGTGTTTCCTTAGTGTTTGCATAACTATTTTTAAGTGTTCATCATGTTCCTCCTCCATTTTAGAATAGACTAGAATATCGTCGATAAATACTACTACAAACTTGTCTAAGTACTGGCTGAAAATGTTGTTCATCAAGCACATAAACGTGGTTGGTGCATTAGTGAGTCTGAAAGGTATGACTACAAACTTGTAGTGTCTGTATCTTGTTCAAAAAGCTACTTTGTTAATGTCCTGGTCCTTTATCCTAACTTGATGATAATCAGATCGTAAATCCAATTTTGAGAAGATCTTGGCCCCACTAACTTGATCGAACAGATCATTTATCCTGGGTAAGGGGTATTTGTTCTCAATGGTTACCTTGTTCAGTTGTCTATAATCGATACATAGTCTTAGAGTACCATCTTTCTTTTTCACAAAGAGGACTGGTGCTCCCCATGGCGAGACACTTGGTCTGATATACTCTTTATCCAACAATTCTTGTAATTATATTTTTAATTCTATCAGTTCAGGTAGACTCGTTCAGTAGGGTGCTTTTGAGATAGGGGCTGATCCGGGTAGTAAGTCTATGGAGAAATCTATTTCTCTCCTAGGAGGTAATTCTGGTATCTCCTCAACAAACATGTCTCTGAATTCATGTAGGACAACAAGGTCTTCTAACTCGGGCTTATCTTGTTTTTCTAATAGATTCGTCAGTTGGATGGCATAAACTTGACATCCCTTTCTAATACATTTCTTGAGTTGCATCGCGGAAACTTGTCTGACTGATACAGGTTTTGGTATGCCTTGGGCTGTTCTAACAGTGCCAAAATTATCTTTATAGCTAAGTATCTTTATATAACAATCTAGTACTGCTTTGAGTTGTTCCAACCAATCCATCCCAATAATCATATCATAAGACCCTAGTGGTAGGATGTTCAGATTGGTCCTTATCTTTTGACCATCTAAGTTGAACTCAAGGTCAGAAATAAAGTTAACTACCTTTCTTTTAGCACCTGTTGCTAGTTGTACAAGCCAAGATTTTTCATGCTTTTGTTTCTTAAGTTTATTCGACTCTACTACATCCAGAGTAATATAACTTAATGTAGCTGCAGAGTCAATTAAAACAGAAATTCGAGTGTCATGGATTTTACCTTCGACTTCTACCACCGAGGACTAGTGGTCAGCTTGTCGACCATCAAAGGCTGCATTTATCCGATGCAGACTTCTACCCATGTCCCCCACTGTTGAGGCTTCCTGCAAATTGTGAACAACAATTTTGTTTTTTGCAATTAAACATGGATAGTTCCTCCTTAGATGAGGCTCTCCACACTCCCAACACTTTAATGGCTCATGGGAGTTGTCCCCAAACTTCTTTGTTCCCAGGTTTAACGGTTTACTGCTACCTTGCGTATTCAGATGATTGGAGTGGAAATCCTTCCTTGGGAAACCTTTTGCTGCATTCCGATAAGGAGCTGGCTGGTATCCCTTCTTCCAATGGTTTATTCCATCTTGCTTCTTATCCTTCCAGGTCTTGGGAAACTCTACCCGTTGTTTATACTGGTCATAACACATTCGTGCTTTCTTGAATGCCTCACTCAAGGATTTGGAATTGTCAAACTCAATTCTGTCCCTATAGGACTGTGGGAAACAGCTTAAGAATTGCTAGATTTTTACCTTATCCTCCCGGATGTATGGTACAAACCTTAGTAGTTCCAGAAATTTATTTATAGGGTCCTCCATCGTCATTTTTCCGAGTTGTAACTCATAGAATTCTTTCATATTCCTTTCATAATAGCTTTCAGAAAGGTATTGTTTCTTAAAATACTTTTTAAAGTTGGACCATTCCAACTGTTTCTCCTTTAGGCCCTTGGCCAATTTTAGGTCCTGCCACCAAATGCTGGCCTTTCCCTTCAGATTGTAGATGGCCATTCTGACCTTCATGTTGCTGGAATAGTTGTAGATTTGGAATTATTTTTTGATGTCCAACAACCATGCCTCAACTTCTTCTCTTGTCCTGGATTCTCCATCAAAAGTAGCTAGTTTTATCTTTTTAAATTCTCCTTCAAGGTGGTCTGTTTGTTTTCTTTTTTTGTTTGTTATGGTTTTGTCTTCAGCTGAAGCTGTCCCTTCAGACAAACTGTCTCCTTTTTCTGTTTTCGCACCAGAATTCTTGGAGGCCCTTTTGCTGACCTCTTCCTCATGGTTATCATCTTTTGGACTTTTCTTGGTTACTATACTACACATGGGACTTCATTTATCTCTTGTTGTTCCTACTGTGCCTTCTTCAATTTTTCATTGTCGGCCTTGAAAACCTGTAGTTCAACAATAAGGTTCCTCATTGTTTCCAACACCTCCATGGGTGAACTTCCATCACTGTTCTATCTTGGGTCTCCAAGAGGTCCTTGTTGCGGATTCTCTTCCACCCGGATTTCTACACCTTCTTGAGCTGCCATTATTCGACACAAAACAGAAAATTTTTCTGTTTGTAATCCACAAGATTTATTAGTCTTTTTTTTTCATAAATAAAAATATATACTAAGCAATTAATGTGGCCCTGTTCAGGCCCAGTGTTGTAACTTTTGCTCTGATACCATATGTAATGAACCTCAAATTTACCATAATTTTTTTTTTCTATGACCTAAATCAACTATGTTTAAGCTTAGAATTTAAGAGAAGGTAAGATTCAATTCGATCCATTCTGGCTTTATTACACCAGTCTAGTTTACTTTGAACATAAATTTGTCAAAGTAATCGTTTCCACACATTTAAATTATGCTTGTGAAGGCAAGTCTAGATCTTCATGACTGCTAGAATAGTAGGTAACTTGACTGTCTGCTATGTGCGTGTAAAGGCGAATATTATCATTTTTACTGTAGAAAAAATCCTCTTTAACTCTCTATTAACAGTTGTACTTAATTTCCACCTACAAGTAAGTACATACCTATATTTTCTCCATATAATAATTTAGGTAATTGTCATGCCCCGTACAACAATGACTTGTAATATGAATTATTATTATTATACTTCTATCCTGGATGTAGATCCTCCAACGTTTTCTACCAGTCCATTCATTACAGTATTCGAGTTGTTCCTGTAGCAATAATTCCTACTATGTTCCTACAACTTTGTGGAGAAACAGAGGTCAATTGGGTTTCACTGATCACAAGTGATGAATAAAACAAAGGACCCTGTTGTTTGCCGAAATCCAAAATACAGAACAACAGTGGGCCAGCATTTTGGGGTTTTGGGATTCGGGGTTTCACGAGTACAAGAGTTGGGCATCAACACACAACATTTCCCGAAATTGCGAAAAGATGCCGAGCACTTTAGGGTTTCAGGGTTCAGGATTTCATGAATACAAAATTCAATCATCAACACACAATAACTCCCAAAAATGCAAAAGGTGATCGGTACTTCGGGAATTCGGAGGTCGGGATTTCATGAGTACAAGTGCCTAAATAACAACATATACAAACCTTCGAAATGAGAAAAAGGAAAGGTGGGTCCCACACTTCGGGATTTCGGGGTTCAGAACTTTGCAAGTTCCAGTGTCCCAACATCGATATAAACAAATTTTCGAAATGTGAAAAAGGAAAAGGTGAGACCTGCATTTTGGGATTTCGGGGTTCGGGGTTTCACGGTTTTCATACTCAACATACAACAATTCCCGTATTGTGAAAAAGAAAGGAACTAACATTTCGGAACTTTAGGGTTCGGGGTTTTCAAAAACCAAACCACAACACACAACCACTCTCGAATTCTGAAAAGGTGACAGGATGTGGGGCAACACTTCAGAATTTCAGGATTCAGGGTTTTGGGGTTTTCAAAATCCAAACCACAACACACAACCACTCCCGAATTCTGAAAGGTGAAAGGATGTGGGGCAATGCTTCTGGATTTCAGGATTCAGGGTTTTGAGGTTTTCAAAAACCAAACCACAACACACAACCACTCCTTAATTCTGAAAAGGTGAAAGATGTGGGGCAACACTTTGGGATTTCGGGATTCAAGGTTTCGAGGTTCATAACTTCACGAGTTCAGAATCCATATATCAATATACACGAACCTCCGAAAGGTGAAAAGAAAGTTGGACTAAGTTTTCCTATTAAAAAAAATAATTAAGGTAATAATTCAATCAAAATGCAGAGGAAGAGAGTACTTTGCTTCTACTGTAACTCTTCACACTATTTTCATCACTCCCTGCTCTTTATCCTTTGTGGGTACTTTTGATTTTTGTTTTCTGGGAGAACTCTTACTTTTGTTTTTGGGAGACTGAAGGTGTAGAAAGATACGATATACCTTAACCTCACAGAATTTCGAAAGCCTAAGGACTTAGGAATTTTACACGTACAGAAGGGCACAAAGGATAAAATTTTCTATATAAGGTAAATTCTAAATTCGTCATAGACCTCGACTAAGGAAAGGGGTAGCCCATTCTCAAATGAAAGGAAAGCAAAAATCCTCCGAAAGGCGTTGATTCTCAAGATTGTTTTAGCATCCGAAAGAAAAGCAAAAAGGGGTTTCCAAAATTCCTTAACTCCCGAATTTTGTCATTCTATACACATCTAGTATATTGTTTGCATATTGATAGAGCATATTGTTAGATACATAGCATTGGATAAAACATTCAAACAATAACTAGGGAAAAATTGTTACAGATATGATTTAATCAGATACAATACACTAGATGAAAAAAAAGTCATACAGACAAAGAATGTAACTTATTCCAGTTCAGATTCAATAGATACATAACATCAAAAGACATAGCCATTCATAATAGAGAGGGGGAAACTAACATATCTGAATCCAATCCACGGGAAGACAAAGGGAACAACCATGTTCCTCCCAACTGTAGAACAGGGCAGCCAAATTCATTTGCCTGGTTCACCCCCTAGCCTGACCATAAATCCATGAGGGTGAACTTGGAAACTCCTCCTCAACAATGTCCTTCAATTCCAACAATTATCCTCTTGCCTCACACTTACTCAACAGTTCTCATAACAGCAAGGTGATTCTGTTTCAGCAACCCCTCTTACCTCACACTCAATCCGCAGTGTTCATAACAGCAAGAGAGCTCAGGAATCCTTTCCCATCATACTTGGCAGCATCCTTCCTCCTCGCATATGCTATTTATCCATTTTTATTTTTTTTTGCCCAGGTCTTTTCCCTCCTTTAGGGATTTTTGTAGCTTTCTTAATCCTTGATTTTCAGGGGTTGCCAGTGGCTAAATCTCTGATTTTCCACTTGTAATCATTAGTCCAGAGGCAATTCCAACTTGTTCCCCACTCATGGAGTCATGGTCAGCTAATTTTTAACATGGTTGTTCTATTTGTCCTCCTGCAATTAATATAAATATTCTGTTGTGATACAAGTGTCATAGTCAAATAGTTAGTTGAGTCCAAATAGATCTCTGCCCAACAGTCACAATAATTAAACACTATTATTAAATTTGAAATTTGGAATTGCCATAAATGGTAAAAATTTTCCAGATTCAAATTTGCCAAAAACGGAAATACATTTTCAGCACACAAAAATAAAAATATTTTATTTTTGGGGGGATGTCACAATTTCATCAGAGGTTTTCCTAAAACTCAAAGAAAAAATGATTCAGTCATGGTATTAATTGATAAATTGAGTAAATCTACTCACTTCATACCTATGAAATCTACCTACAAAGATATTAACATCATTGAAATTTTTATGAAAGAAATATTTAGATTGCATGGACTTCCTAAAGTGGTGATTTCAGATAGAGATGTCAAGTTTACATCAAATTTTTGGAGAGATTGTTTTGCAGGTTTGGGAACTAATTTGAATTCCAGTACAAGTTATTATCTGCAAACGGATGGACAGACATAACATACAAATCAAATTATCGAAGATATGTTACGAATGTATGTAAGAATGAAACCAACTAAGTTGGAAGAGTATCTAACCTTAGTCAAATTCACATACAATAATAGTTATCAAGCATCGACAAAAATGATTCCCTTCAAAGTTTTGTATGGAAAAAAATGTACAACTTCAATAAATTGGGATAATCTAGTTGAGATAATAATGGTTTGGCTATAAATTATCCAAGAAATGGAACGGATGGTCAAAAAGGTGCAACGAAATTTAAAGGTTGTGCAATATCGATAGAAAAACTATGAAAATCAGAGAAAACAACACCATGAATTTAATGTTGGAGAGCATCTGTACCTTAAGGTCAAAGAAAGAAGCGACTCTTTGAAACTAGGGAACTATTCCAAGTTAGAACCAAGGTTTTGTGGTCCATTCAAAGTCTTAAATTGAATTCAACCAATGGAATACCAACTAGCACTCCCTACTAAATTAAAAATTCATAATGTTTTTCACGTTTCATTATTAATAATATATATTCATGACCCTATGCACATCATTGATTAGAAGATAGTGCATGTGGAACCAAAAGGTGATTTCCAAGAAGAACCTCTATTCATTCTCGACAGGAAAGAGACAGTACTTCAAAACAAATTCATTTCCCAGGTAAAGGTGCAATGGAAGCACTTTATCCCTAAGAAGGTTAGCTGGGAGCTAGAAGATTAAATGATGAAATCATATCCGACTTTGTTCTAAGTGAGGAATAGAAGGAAACACTAATACTAAAGATATTGTTCTATTTAAGGGGGAGAGGATGTGATACCCTCAAGAATTAAGATATTTAATTTTTATTTTTCTTAAATAAATTTCCATTTATGGAAATTCATACTTGATATTATTAAGACATTTAATTATTGTATTTTTGATTGTTGAGAAAGAGTTTGAATTTCCAACTATGCTCTTTGATGTATAGATGTATGAGACATAAATTTTTAATATATTTAATGTAGGAAACAAGTGGAACAACCAAGTTGAAAACATTTGACTATGTATCCATGAGTTAGCTCTGAGTGAGGAACATGAGTTAACTCAGATATGATTTTAACAAGTGT
>JASDQU010515234.1:0-14255 GCA_032191745.1 Picea mariana | reverse complement strand
GTTAATATATCTCATTTTTGTGGGTATCCATTTTACTTTGTCAATATTTTTACTTTATCAACTTATATCCTACAGGTTATCAAGATTTTTGTTCTCAAATGAAAGATTTACTTATTTTTCCTGCTTGCGCAATTGATAATAATTTCGCAAGTATATACATTGATAATGGGTCCCTTTTTGTGTTGCAAGGGAACCCATCAGGTGAACAACACACCCACTTCCCTTATTTGTCTTGGATTGATGGATTCACAAGTCAGCGGCGATGCTCCTTATCAGCAACGAAACCCAAGTTATGTGATTTAATTCTTTAATCTAATGCATATTTAATAATTTTGTACATTAGTAAATTAATAAAATCATTCATTTGTTTGTTGCAGGTTTGGGAGGCACCCCCATGCACTTGGCGGAGTATGTGGCATCTCCACAAAAGGTATTTAGGTTCCATCTTCATCCACTAGTCCATGTGAGTATTCGTGGACAAACTTATGTAGTTTCTTTAAGTTTCTTGTTTTGTCTAGATAGGGAGTTTGGGCATTCAAGGAACTCAAAAAACTGTAACATTTTGATCCTTTGATCTACTGATGGTAATAAAATGTATATCAATGTTTATCACAAGATTTGTACTTTGTTGAATCAAATGTCTTCCTATCATATTTGACAAAACATGTATTAGGACTATTATTCTTTTATTCGACATAACAATAGAAATGATAAAGTAGTTGTGCTTTTATATATATATATATATATATATATATATATATATATATATATATATATATATATATATTACATTGTTAATAACATACTACCACGACTATTTTACATATTGGAAACCATAACAACTAATATGGCTATGCAGTTCTTTCAAACATATTTGTTTATAAATGCAATAACAAAGATATGGAAACAATTGTATAAATACTAAACATCATTAGAATAATACCATATTTAAATACACAACTGAAAATACATATATGAAAAAGATAATGATAGGAAACAAATGGAACATCCACGTTCCACCCAATCGTAGAACATAACAACCACAATCACTTGTCCTGGTCACCTCCTAACCCGACCATGAGTCCATAAGCGAGAACAAAATTATCCTCCTTAGCTATAGTCACCATAAACATATCATATAATGATTTGCCTCACACTATCAATGCTCACAACAACAAACAATTCTCAATTCCTCAACATACTAAGAAATGCCCTTCTTCCCACATATGTTGTATATATTCTTGGGCCTAGGTATTTTCATTCCCTTCCCTCCTTGGGGAAGTTCGCAACTTTACAAATCCTTGGTTTTTAGGGGCTGCTAGTGGTCAAATTCAACTTCTTCCACTTGTAAAAATCATCCCTGAGGTGACTAAAACCTATTCCCCACTCATGGAGTCATGGTCATCTATTTTTAACTTGGTTGTTCCATTTTTCTTCCAGCATTAATTTTATTATAAGTTTGTCTCATACACGTGTCCAATAAAAGACAACAGTTGGGAAAGTCAAATATTTTCCCAACAGTCATCAAATAATTAATTACATAATCCAAAATTCCAAATTTGTATTTTCCATAAATGACAAATAATTTCCAAATCTGAATTTTCCAAAAACGGAAATTTATTTCAAAATTCAACATAAAATTTAATTTTCTAAAATTTTAGGATATTACATCATCATTTTCCTAACATAGTGAGTTCTCACACAAAAAATGTTCCTTTCCACAACATACTCTGCAACGTCCTTCCTCCCACATATGTTGTATATATCCTTTTTAATTTGCCTAGGACTTTTCTTCAATCCATTTCCCTCCTTGGAAATTCACAGCTTTGCAAATCCCTGGTTTTTAGAGGATGCAAGTGACATAACTCCACTTCTGACACTTGTTAAAAGCATATCTAATTTAACTCATGTTCTTCACTCAGAGCTAACTCATGGATACATAGTCAAATGTTTTCAACTTGGTTGTTCCACTTGTTTCGTACATTAAATATATTAAAAATTTATGTCTCATACATCTATACATCAAAGAGGATAGTCAGAAATTCAAACTCTTTCTCAACAATCAAAAATACAATAATTAAATGTCTTAATAATATCAAGTATGGATTTCCATAAATGGAAATTTATTTAAGAAAAATAAAAATTAAATATCTTAATTCTTGAGGGTATCGCATCCTCTCCCCCTTAAATAGAACAATATCTTCAGTATTAGTGTTTCCTTCTATTCCTCACTTAGAACAAAGTCGGATATGATTTCATCATTTAATCTTCTAGCTCCCAGCTAACCTTCTTAGGGATAAAGTGCTTCCATTGCACCTTTACCTGGGAAATGGATTTGTTTTGAAGTACTGTCTCTTTCCTATCGAGAATGAATAGAGGTTCTTCTTGGAAATCACCTTTTGGTTCCACATGCACTATGTTCTAATAAATGATGTGCATAGGGTCATGAATATATATTTTTAATAATGAAACATGAAAAACATTATGAATTTTTAATTTAGTAGGGAGTGCTAGTTGGTATTCCATTGGTTGAATTCAAGTTAAGACTTTGAATGGACCACAAAACCTTGGTTCTAACTTGGAATAGTTCCCTAGTTTCAAAGAGTCGCTTCTTTCTTTGACCTTAAGGTACAGATGCTCTCCAACATTAAATTCATGGTGTTGTCTTCTCTGATTTTCATAGCGTTTCTATCGATATTGCACAACCTTTAAATTTCGTTGCACCTTTTTTACCATCCATTCCATTTCTTGGATAATTTATAGCCAAACCATTATTATGTCAACTAGATTATCCCAATTTATTGAAGTTGTACATTTTTTTCCATACAAAACTTTGAAGGGACTCATTTTTGTCGACGCTTGATAACTATTATTGTATGTGAATTTGACTAAGGTTAGATACTCTTCCAACTTAGTTGGTTTCATTCTTACATACATTCGTAACATATCTTCGATAATTTAATTTGTATGTTATGTCTGTCCATCCGTTTGCAGATAATAACTTGTACTGAAATTCAAATTAGTTCTGAAACCTGCAAAACAATCTCTCCAAAAATTTGATGTAAACTTGATGTCTCTATCTGAAATCACCACTTTAGGAAGTCCATGCAATCTAAATATTTCTTTCATAAAAATTTCAATGATGTTAATATCTTTGTAGGTAGATTTGATAGGTATGAAGTGAGTAGATTTACTCAATTTATCAATTAATACCATGAATGAATCATTTTTTCTTTGAGTTTTAGGAAAACCTCTGATGAAATTGTGACATCCCCCCAAAAATAAAATATTTTTATTTTCGTGTGCTGGAAATTTATTTCTGTTTTTGGCAAATTTGAATCTGGAAAATTTTTACCATTTATGGCAATTCCAAATTTCAAATTTAATAATTGTGTTTAGTTATTGTGACTGTTGGGCAGAGATCTATTTGGACTCAACTAACTATTTGACTATGACACTTGTATCACAACAGAATATTTATATTAATTGCAGGAGGACAAATGGAACATCCATGTTAAAAATCAGCTGACCATGACTCCATGAGTGGGGAACAAGTTGGAATTGCCTCTGGACTAATGATTACAAGTGGAAAATCAGAGATTTGGCCACTGGAAGCCCCTGAAAATCAAGGATTAAGAAAGCTACAAAAATCCCTAAAGGAGGGAAAAGACCTGGGCAAAAAAAAATAAAAATGGATAAATAGCATATGCGAGGAGGCAGGATGCTGCCAAGTATGATGGGAAAGGATTCCTAAGCTCTCTTGCTGTTATGAACATTGCGGATTGAGTCTGAGGCAAGAGGGGTTGCTGAAACAGAATCACCTTGTTGTTATGAGAACTGTTGAGTAAGTGTGAGGCAAGAGGATAATTGTTGGAATTGAAGGACATTGCTGAGGAGGAGTTTCCAAGTTCGCCCTCATGGATTCATGGTCAGGCTAGGGGGTGAACCAAGCAAGTGAATTTGGCTTCCCTGTTCTACAGTTGGGAGGAACATGGTTGTTCCCTTTGTCTTCCCGTGGATTGGATTCAGATATGTTAGTTTCCCCCTCTCTATTATGAATGGCTATGTCTTTTGATGTTATGTATCTATTGAATTTGAACTGGAATAAGTTACATTCTTTGTCTGTATGACTTTTTTTTCATCTAGTGTATTGTATCTGATTAAATCATATATGTAACAATTTTTCCCCACTTCTTGTTCGAATGTTTTATCCAATGCTATGTATCTAACAATATGCTCTATCGATATGCAAACAATATACTAGATGTGTATAGAATGACAAAATTCGGGAGTTAAGGAATTTTGGAAACCCCTTTTTGCTTTTCTTTCGGATGCTAAAACAATCTTGAGAATCAACGCCTTTCGGAGGATTTTTTCTTTCCTTTCATTTGAGAATGGGCTACCCCTTTCCTTAGTCGAGGTCTATGATGAATTTAGAATTTACTTTATATAGAAAATTTTATCCTTTGTGCCCTTCTGTACGTGTAAAATTCCTAAGTCCTTAGGCTTTCGAAATTCTGTGAGGTAAAGGTATATCGTATCTTTCTACACCTTCAGTCTCCTAGAAACGAAAGTAAGAGTTCTCCCAGAAAACAAAAATCAAGAGTACCCGCAAAGGATAAAGAGTAGGGAGTGATGAAAATAGTGTGAAGAGTTACAGTAGAAGCAAAGTACTCTCTTCCTCTGCATTTTGATTGAATTATTACCTTAATTATTTTTTTTAATAGGAAAACTTAGTCCAACTTTCTTTTCGCCTTTTGGAGGTTCGTGTATATTGATATATGGATTCTGAACTCATGAAGTTCTGAACCTCGAAACCCTGAATCCCAAAATCCCAAAGTGTTGCCCCACATCTTTCACCTTTTCGGAATTCAAGAGTGGTTGTGTGTTGTGGTTTGGTTTTTGAAAACCCCGAAACCCTGAATCCTGAAATCCATAAGCGTTGCCCCACATCCTTTCACCTTTCAGAATTTGGGAGTGGTTGTGTGTTGTGGTTTGGATTTTGAAAACCCCAAAACCCCAAATCCCGAAATCCTGAAGTGTTGCCCCACATCCTGTCACCTTTTCAGAATTCGAGAGTGGTTGTGTGTTGTGGTTTGGTTTTTGAAAACCCTGAAACCCCGAACCCCAAAGTCTCGAAATGTTAGTTCCTTTCTTTTTTGCAATACGGGAATTGTTGTATGTTGAGTATGAAAACCGTGAAATCCCGAACCCCGAAATCCCAAAATGCAGGTCTCACCTTTTCCTTTTTCACATTTCGGAAATTTGTTTATATCAATGTTGGGACACTGGAACTCGCAAAGTTCTAAACCCCGAAATCCCAAAGTGCGGGACCCACCTTTCCTTTTCCTCATTTCGAAAGTTTGTATATGTTGTTATTTAGGCACTTGTACTCATGAAATCCCGAACTCCGAATTCTCGAAGTACCGATCACCTTTTGCATTTTTGGGAGTTATTGTGTGTTGATGATTGACTTTTGTATTCATGAAATCCTGAACCCTCAAACCCTGAAGTGCTCGGCATATTTTCGCAATTTCGGGAAATGTTGTGTGTTGATGTCCAACTCTTGTACTCGTGAAACCCCGAATCCCAAAACCCCGAAATGTTGGCCCACTGTCGTTCTGTATTTTGCATTTCGGCAAACAACAGGGTCCTTTGTTTTATTCATCACTTGTGATCAGTGAAACCCAATTGACCTCTGTTTCTCCACAAAGTTGTAGGAACATAGTAGGAATTATTGCTACAGGAACAACTCAAATACTGTAATGAATGGACTGGTAGAAAACGTTGGAGGATCTACATCCAGGATATAAGTATAATAATAACAGTTCATATTACAAGTCATTGTTGTACGGGGCATGACAATTACCTAAATTATTATATGGAGAAAATATAGGTATGTACTTACTTGTAGGTGGAAATTAAGTACAGATGTTAATAGAGAGTTAAAGAGGAATTTTTCTATAGTAAAAATGATAATATTCACCTTTACACGCACATAGCAGACAATCAAGTTACCTACTATTCTAGCAGTCATGAAGATCCAGACTTGCCTTCACAAGCATAATTTAAATGTATGGAACTGATTACTTTGACAAATTTCTGTTCAAAGTAAACTAGACTGGTGTAATAAAGCCAGAATGGATCGAATTGAATCTTACCTTCTCTTAAATTCTAAGCTTAAACATAGTTGATTTAGGTCATAGAAAAAAAAAATTATGGTAAATTTGAGGTTCATTACATATGGTATCAGAGCAAAAGTTACAACACTGGGCCTGAATAGGGCCACATTAATTGCTTAGTATATATTTTGATCTATGAAAAAAAAAGACTAATAAATCTTGTGGATTACAAACATAAAGCTTTTCTGTTTTGTGTCGAATAATGGTAGCTCAAGAAGGTGTAGAAATCCGGGTGGAAGAGAATCCGCAACAAGGACCTCTTGGAGACCCAAGATAGAACAGTGATGGAAGTTCACACATGGAGGTGTTGGAAACAATGAGGAACCTTATTGTTGAACTACAGGTTTTCAAGGCCGACAATGAAAAATTGAAGAAGGCACAGCAGGAACAACAAGAGATAAATGAAGTCCCCTGTGTAGTATAGTAACCAAGAAAAGTCCAAAAGATGATAACCATGAGGAAGAGGTCAACAAAAGGGCCTCCAAGAATTCTTGTGTGAAAACAGAAAAAGGAGACAGTTCGTCTGAAGGGACACCTTCAGCTGAAGACAAAACCATACCAAACAAAAAAAGAAAACAAACAGACCACCCTGAAGAAGAATTTAAAAAGATAAAACCAGCTACTTTTGATGGAGAATCCAGGACAGGAGAAGAAGTCGAGGCATGGTTGTTGGACATCAAAAAATACTTCCAAATCTACAACTATTCCACCAACATGAAGGTCAGAATGGCCATCTACAATTTGAAGGGAAAGGCCAGCATTTGGTGGCAGGACCTAAAATTGGCCAAGGGCCTAAAGGAGAAACAGTTGGAATGGTCCAACTTTAAGAAGTATTTTAAGAAACAATACCTTTCTGAAAGCTATTATGAAAGGAATATGAAAGAATTCTATGAGTTACAACTCGGAAAAATGACGATGGAGGACCTTATAAATAAATTTATGGAACTACTAAGGTTTGTACCATACATCCAGGAGGATAAGGTAAAAATCTAGCAATTCTTAAGCTGTTTACCACAGTCCTATAGGGACAAAATTGAGTTTGACAACCCCAAATCCTTGAGTGAGGCATTCAAGAAAGCACGAATGTGTTATGACCAGTATAAACAACGGGTAGAGTTTCCCAAGACCTGGAAGGATTAGAAGCAAGATGGAATAAACCATTGGAAGAAGGGATACCAGCCAGCTCCTTATCGGAATGCAGCAAAAGGTTTCCCAAGGAAGGATTTCCACTCCAATCATCTGAATACGCAAGGTAGCAGTAAACCGTTAAACCTGGGAACAAAGAAGTTTGGGGTCAACTCCCGTGAGCCATTAAAGTGTTGGGAGTGTGGAGAGCCTCATCTAAGGAGGAACTATCCATATTTAATTGCAAAAAACAAAACTGTTGTTCACAATTTGCAGGAAGCCTCAATAGTGGGGGACATGGGTAGAAGTCTGCATCGGATAAATGCAGCCATAGATGGTCGACAAGCTGACCACCAGTCCTCGGTGGTAGAAGACGAAGGTAAAATCCATGACACTCGAATTTATGTTTTAATTGACTCTAGAGCTACATTATGTTATATTACTCTGGATGTAGTAGAGTCGAATAAACTTAAGAAACAAAAGCATGAAAAATCTTGGCTTGTACAACTAGCAATAGGTGCTAAAAGAAAGGTAGTTAACTTTATTTTTTACCTTGAGTTCAACTTATATGGTCAAAAGACAAGGACCAATCTGAACATCCTACCACTAGGGTCTTATGATATGATTATTGGGATGGATTGGTTGGAACAACACAAAGCAGTACTAGATTGTTATATAAAGATACTTAGCTATAAAGATAATTTTGGCACTGTTAGAATAGCCCAAGGCATACCAAAACCTGTATCAGTCAGACAAGTTTCCGCGATGCAACTCAAGAAATGTATTAGAAAGGGATGTCAAGTTTATGCCATCCAACTGACGAATCTATTAGAAAAACAAGATAAGCCCGAGTTAGAAGACTTTGTTGTCCTACATGAATTCAGAGACATGTTTGTTGAGGAGATACCAGAATTAGCTCCTAGGAGAGAAATAGATTTCTCCATAGACTTACTACCCGGATCAACCCCTATCTCAAAAGAACCCTACCGAATGAGTCTACCTGAACTGATAGAACTAAAAATATAATTACAGGAATTGTTGGATAAAGAGTATATCAGACCAAGTGTCTCACCATGGGGAGCACCACTCCTCTTTGTGAAAAAGAAAGACGGTACTCTAAGACTATGTATCGATTATAGACAACTGAACAAGGTAACCATTGAGAACAAATACCCCTTACCCAAGATAAATGATCTGTTCGATCAAGTTGGTGGGGCCAAGATCTTCTCAAAATTGGATTTACGATCTGATTATCATCAAGTTAGGATAAAGGACCAAGACATTAACAAAACAACTTTTCGAACAAGATACAGACACTACAAGTTTGTAGTCATACCTTTCAGACTCACTAATGCACCAGCCACGTTTATGTGCTTGATGAACAACATTTTCAGCCAGTACTTAGACAAGTTTGTAGTAGTATTTATCGATGATATTCTAGTCTATTCTAAAATGGAGGAGGAACATGATGAACACTTACAAATAGTTATGCAAACACTAAGGAAACACAAACTATACGCAAAATTCGACAAATGTGATTTTTATCAAAAAGAAATACAATATTTGGGACATGTCATTTCCTTGGAAGGTATTGCCGTAGACCCGGAAAAGATAAAATCCATTAGGGAATGGCCAATGCCTAAGGATGTGGCAAATATCCAGTCATTCATGGGAATCACCGGATATTATTGCAGATTTCTAGAAGGGTTCTCCAAGATAGCCTACCCTATCACGTCACCACAAAAGAAAGGGACCAAGTTTAACTGGTCGCAAAAGTGTCAATATAGTTTTAACAAGCTAAAACAATTATTGACATCGGCGCCCATTTTGAAGGTAGCAGACCCAGATAAAGACTTCACAGTATGCATTGATGCAAGTAAAGAGGGACTAGGTGGTGTTCTAACTCAGGAAGGGCACATGATTTGTTATGAGTCCCAGAAATTAAAGGAACACGAGTGAAATTATGTCACTCATGAGTTAGAATTGGCAGTAGTAATACATGCCTTAAAAATGTGGTGACACTATATAATGGGCAGAAAATTCTTATTATTGACGGATAATAGTGGGGTGAAATATTTGTTTAACCAACCAGACCTTAATGCAAGACAAGCAAGGTGGCTAACCTTCCTAAGAAAATTTTACTTCGAGATCAGACATATCAAGGGTAAGGAAAATAAAGTAGCAGATGCTTTAAGCCGCAGAATCCATGGGTTATTTGAGATAAACATTAGTAGGGCAGTAAGTGATCTAGAACAAAGTATAAGGAAGGCGAGTATAAATGATGGAAATTACACTAAGATAATGGAAGAATTTCAAAATAGTATCGCAAACTCAGATAAACCAGATATAAGTATCGACAAGAAGGGACTATTAAGATTTAAAAACAAACTTTACATACCATATTCAGCAGAGCTAAAATTAACTATTTTAAACGAAGTGCATAAGAAACCATACTCTGGCCATCCAAGTTACCAGAAAACAATAATAGCACTTAGAAAACTATTTTACTGGCCTAATATGAAGGGTGAAGCAGCAGAGTACTTGGCTAGGTGCCAAGATTGTCAGCAGGTTAAGGCCGAACACCATCATCCAGTCAGCCTATTACAGCCATTACCAGTACCAGAATGGAAATGGGGGACCATATCGCTGGACTTTATAACAGGTTTTCCTAAAACTCAGAAAAGGAATGATTCAATCATGGTTATAATCGATAAACTCAGTAAGTCTGCACACTTTATTCCTGTAAAGTCTACTTTTAAAGCTATTAACATTGCTGAAATATTCATGAAAGAAATTTTTAGACTGCATGGTATTCCTAAAATGGTGATTTCAGATAGAGACGTAAAATTCACATCTGCTTTTTGGAAGGAATTGTTTGTAGGGATAAATACTAATTTGAATTTTAGTACGAGTTATCATCCACAAACGGATGGACAGACTGAAAGGAAAAATCAAATCATAGAGGATATTCTCTGCATGTATGTAAGAACAAAGCCAAACAAGTGGGAAGACTGCCTACACTTGGTAGAATTTGCATATAACAATGGGTACCAAACTTCGACTAAGTTGAGCCCTTTCGAAATACACTACGGTAGAAAGTGTACAGCTCCAATTAGCTGGGATAACCCGGCTGACAGATTCATGGTTGGACCAGAGATGCTCTAAGAAATGGAGAACATGGTAAAGAAAGTACAACAAAACTTGAAAGAAGCACAGGACAAATAGAAGAGCTATGCGGATCAGAAAAGAAGACGCTTGGAATTTCAAGTGGGAGACCATGTTTATTTGAAGGTCAAAGCCCAAAAAAGATCACTGAAGTTGGGGAACTGTGCCAAGTTGGCACCCAAGTTTTGTGGGCCCTTCGAGATACTAGCTCGAATTGGAGCCGTAGCATATCAGCTTGCAGTTCCAGCTAATCTAAGAATTCACAATGTACTTCATGTTTCTTTGTTGAAAAAGTATATTCATGACCCTACTCATATGGTTGATTAGAACTTGGTGCAGGTGGAACCCGAGGGTGAGTTCCAGGTGGAACCCCTGCACATTCTAGACTGGAGAGAAATGACACTTCGGGACAGAGCCGTTGCTTAGGTAAAGGTGCAATGGAAGCACTTTAGTCATGAGGAGGCCACTTGGGAATTGGAGGGGGATTTGAAAAATATCATTCAATCTTGTTCTGGGAAAGGAACGAACACTGAGGACAGTGTTTTACTAAAGGGAGAAAGGATGCGACATCCCCCAAAAATAAAATATTTTTATTTTCGTGTGCTGGAAATTTATTTTCGTTTTTGGAAAATTCGAATTTGGAAAATTTTTGCCATTTATGGCAATTCTGAATTTCGAATTTAATAATTGTATTTAATTATTGTGGTTGTTGGGCAGAGATCTGTTTGGACTCAACTAACTATTTGAATATGACACTTGTATCACAACAGAATATTTATATTAACTGTAGGAGGACAAATGGAACAGCCATGTTAAAAATCAGCTGACCATGACTCCATGAGTGGGGAACAAGTTGGAACTGCCTCTAGGCTGATGATTACAAGTGGAAAATCAGATATTTGGCCACTAGCAGCCCCTGAAAATCAGGGATTAAGAAAGCTGTGAAAATCCCCAAAGGAGGGAAAAGACCCGGGGAAAAAAAAGAAATGGATAAATAGCATATGCGAGGAGGTAGGACATTGCCAAGTATGCTAGGAAAGGATTCTTGAGCTCTCTTGTTGTTATGAACACTGTGGATTGAGTGTGAGGTAAGAGGGGTTGATGAAACAGAATCGCCTTGCTGTTATGAGCACTATTGAGTAAGTGTGAGGCAAGAGGATAACTGTTGGAATTGAAGGACATTGTTGAGGAGGAGTTTCCAGGTTTTCCCTCATGGATTCATAGTCAGGCTAGGGGGTGAACCGAGCAAGTGACTTTGGCTTCCCTGGTCTATGGTTGGGAGGAACGTGGCTATTCCCTTTGTCTTCCTGCGGATTGGATTCAGATATGTTAGTTTCCCCCTCTCTATTATGAATGGCTATGTCTTTTGATGTTATGTATCTATTGAATCTGAACTGGAATAAGTTACATTCTTTGTCTGTATGAATTTTTTTTCATCTAGTGTATTGTATCTGATTAAATCAGTTCTGTAACGATTTTTCCCCACTTCCTATTCGAATGTTTTATCTGATTCTATGTATCTAACAATATGCTCTATCAATATGCAAACAATATACTAGATGTGTATAGAATGACAAAATTTGGGAGTTAAAGAATTTTGGAAACCCCTTTTTGCTTTTCTTTCGGATGCTAAAACAATCTTGAGAATCGACGCCTTTCGGAGGATTTTTTCTTTCCTTTCATTTGAGAATGGGTTACCCCTTTTCTTAGTCGAGGTCTATGACGAATTTAGAATTTACCATATACAACAAATTTTATCCTTTATGCCCTTTTGTATGTGTAAAATTCCTAAGTCCTTAGGCTTTCGAAATTCTATGAGGTAAAGGTATATCATATCCTTCTACACCTTTAGTCTCCCAGAAACGAAAGTAAGAGTTCTCCCAGAAAAAAAAAATCAAGAGTACCCGCAAAGGATAAAGAGAAGGGAGTGATGAAAATAGTGTGAAGAGTTACAGTAGAAGCAAAGTACTCTCTTCCTCTACGTTTTGATAGAATTGTTACCTTAATTCTTTTTTTTAACATGAAAACTTAGTCCAACTTTATTTTCGCCTTTCGGAGGTTCGTGTATATTGATATATGGATTCTGAACTCGTGAAGTTCCAAACCCCGAAACCCTGAAACCCTGAATCCCGAAATCCTAAAGTGTTTCTCCACATCCTTTCACCTTTTCGAAATTTGGGAGTGGTTGGGTGTTGTGGTTTGGTTTTTGAAAACACCGAATCCCAAAATTCCAAAGTGCTGCCCCACATCCTTTCACCTTTTTGGAATTCGGGAGTGGTTGTGTGTTGTGGTTTGGTTTTTGAAAATCCTGAACCTCGAATCCCGAAATCCTAAAGTGTTGCCCCACATCCTTTCACCTTTCAGAATTCAGGAATGGTTGTGTGTTGTGGTTTGGTTTTTGAAAACCCTGAAACCCCGAATCCTGAAATCCCAAAGTGTTGCCCCACATCCTTTCACCTTTTCGGAATTTGGGAGTGGTTGTGTGTTGTGGTTTGGTTTTTGAAAACCCTAAAACCCCAAACCCCGAAGTCCCAAAATGTTAGTTCCTTTCTTTTTCTCAATACGGGAATTGTTGTATGTTGAGTATGAAAACTGTGAAACCCCAAAATCCTGAAATGTGGGTCTCACCTTTTCCTTTTTCGCATTTCAGAAATTTGTTTATATCGATGTTGGGACACTAGAACTCATGAATTTCCAAACCCCGAAACCCCAAAGTGCGGGACCCACCTTTCCTTTTTCTCATTTCGGAGGTTTGTATATGTTGTTGTTTGGGTACTTGAACTCGTGAAATCCCAAACTCCAAATTTCTAAAGTACCGATCATCTTTCACATTTTCGAGAGTTGTTGTGTGTTGATGATTGACTTTTGTATTCATGAAATCCCGAACCCCAAAACCTCAAAGTGCTCGGCATCCTTTCGCAATTTCAGGAAATTTTGTGTGTTGATGCCCGGCTCTTGTACTCGTGAAATCCCGAATCCCAAAACCCTAAAATGTTGGCCCACAGTCATTCTGTATTTCGGATTTTGAAAAACAATAGGGTCCTTTGTTTTATTCGACACTTTTCATCACTGAAACCCGATTGACCTCTGTTTCTCCACAAAGCTGTAGGAACATAGTAGGAATTATTGCTACAGGAACAACTCAAATACTATAATGAATGGACTGGTAGAAAACGTTGGAGGATCTACATCCGGGATAGAAGTGCAATAATAATAGTTCATATTACAGGTCACTCGTGTACGGGGCATGACAATTACATAAATTATTATATGGTGAAAATATAGGTATGTACTTATTTGTAGGTGGAAATTAAGTACAGATGTTAATAGAGAGTTAAAGAGAAATTTTTCTACAGTAAAAACGATAATATTCGCCTTTACACGCACATAGAAAACAATCAAGTTACCTACTATTCTAGCAGTCATGAAGATCCAGACTTTCCTTCACAAGCATAATTTAAATGTGCGGAACTTATTACTTTGACAAATTTCTGTTCGAAGTAAACTAGACTGGTGTAATAAAACCATAATGGATTGAATTGAATCTTACCTTCTCTTAAATTCTAAGCTTAAACGTAGTTGATTTAGGTCATATAATTTTATTTTCTTATGGTAAATTTGAGGTTCATTACATAAATTCATCGAAATAATTTTCCATTTCCATTATGGTATGGTTAAGGTTGTAATAAACCTATTGGATGTTGATATTCAAATTTTACCTATTGACAATCTAAGCGTTTAGACAAATATTCAACTATCTCAGCTTTCATATTAGGCCAATAA
>JASDQU010515233.1:69770-79900 GCA_032191745.1 Picea mariana | reverse complement strand
TGCCAAGTGCACAAGCACTACATTCTAAATGCACATTCTTTATTTCAGGCAGACCCTCAACCATAGAATTCTTTTGAAGCAGTATAAGATCATGATGGTTTATGTGGCCATACCTTTGATGCCAGAGTTGCTCTGTGGTGGTGATTGTGGATGCCAATGCTAGATGACTATCTGCACACACATCCAGCTTATATAGTCCTCCACATCTTGAACCTGTAGCAACAGTCTTGTAGTGGTTTCGAATGTCTTTGATAAGACACTGGTACTTGCCAAATTGTACTTTTAGGTCATAATCGGTTATGGTTGAAACAGAGATGAGATTCTTTTTAATACCAGGCACATACATAACATTATATATCTGTTTCAATTCACCATTAGATAATTTCACCTTTACTATTCCATAACCTTGAACTTTGAGTGACCTATTATCACCTAATAAATATGAGTACCATCAATTTTCTCATTGTAGTCATCGAACCATTCTCTCCTACGGGACATATGTGCGGATGCACCTGAATCTATAAACCATGCATTCTTATCATCTGTCTCAGCAGACAGAGCATGCTCAGAAATAAATAATCTCAAATTTTTTAATCCATTAATTTCAGGATCATCTGTATTTGCAAAATCCCCATTGTACTTTACATTGTGACTTTCATTGTGGCTTCTATTACTGTTATATTTCTTTTGATAATTATTTCTACTGAGGTGTCTTGGTTTGCCCCAATAATGACCATCTCCATTATTTCTATCAGTTTGATCCATACCTTTCTGTTTTGAGTGAAAATTGCCTTTGTCTCCATTCCACGATTTGCCTCTGTCTCCATTCCACGATTTGCTCCATGGTTTTCTCCATTGTTTACCTATGTGCGAATATTTACCTCGTGCCATCAATGCAAGATCTGAACTTTTAGCATCCTGATCATAATTTTTCATCCTTTCTTCTTCTTGAAGGAGAATACCTGTGAGATCTTCAAAATTTGGGGGTTTTTCTCTTGCTGCAAGTGCTGAAATAAACACTTTATAATCTGGTAGTAAACCTTTTAGAGCGATAGTTACTTGATCAATACTAGCTACTTTTTCACCTATAGCTGCCAAATTATCACTTAAATATTTGATACGAGAGATGTACTTACTTACCCCTTCATTTGCTTCCATCTTGATTGACATCAATTTGGTCTTTAGAAACAATACCCAGTTTGCATCTTTGGTTTCATAAAGTCTTTTGAGCACGTCCCATGTTTCCGTAGACGTGTCACAATTTCTGATGTGAGGAATAATCTTGTCTTGCACAGACATTCGCAATGTGACCTTTGCTCTGGCTTCCCTCTTATTCCAATCTGCAAGTAATGCAGGATCTGTGGGCTTCAGCTCAGTGCCCTTCACAATCGTCCAACCACCTAGTAATTCAAGAACAGTCTGCAACTTGAATTTCCAATTGACGTAGTTCTCTCCATTCAATTTGGAAGCCTCATTGATATATGTATCAACCAAATGATGTGGGGTGGTGGCCATTTCAGCTGATCTCTTTGATCAAGGAGAATCAATCAGCAGTGGCAGAAACAGTTGTGCAACCTCCAGCAGCAGTGATCTGCTCTTCACACAAAAAAAATGAACACTACAATGCCTCTACCTGTCAGGCATGCGCTACAGAAGCCAAAGAGGCTCCCGGAAAACATTACAGGAATAGATTTATGGGTGCCAATATATAATAAACAAGAGCAGAAACAGAACCGTTAATTGGACATTTGAAAACTTTCAACAGACGTGCCAGATGATGACAGTAAATATGGCTTTGCAGGATCTCTCTTTTCTCGATTTTGGCAATGCTACGCTAAGCAAGCTTGCTATAATATCTTTTCTTCAGAAGCCAAATCTTCAGAAAAAAAAAAACTCCAGTGCTGCCCAATCTACAAACCCGAGCAAATTTCTATATTGTATGCACTCAGATGCAAACCATGCTACTATGATGTATTGTATGCACTAAGATGAAGATGAATTAACCTGAAGACGGCCAACGTAAGAAAATTCACCTTCCAGATAAACGGAATGTGGAGAATGTTGTGTCCAGTAAGAAGCACTCCACAGGCGCAGATCGATGCCACAGGCGCAGATCGATGATGAACACGCACAGGCAGCAAATGCCAACTCCACAGGCGCAGATCGATGATGAACAGATTCGTTTGCTCCACGCAGGGCAAAACCGCAACACTCCACGCAACACCTCAGCCATGCAACCAGCTCCTCGGATCTTTCTCCGTTGCAGGTTGCGCTTTCAATCGGCTCCTTCACCACAGCGCATACACCCTCACCTCAGGCTTCCTCCACAACAGCGCGAGCTTACTTCTGAAATCCTCCACATTCGCTGACTCACTTCACAGCAGCGCGGGCTCACTGAGACAGTCGTGAAATCCTTCCTCCACGCACAGGGATCTTCAGCTCTGATACCAAGTTGAAGACAGAACAGGAAATGGAGCAGAGCACTCAAGGCTCGCTCACACAAGGAATGGTGGAAAACCAATTCAATTAGCAAACGAAATCTGAGTACAATAAACAGATGAGATGGTCTCAACAGTCCAAGTTCTAGATCCATGAAATGTGGATCTCAAACCTCTTCATGCTAAACTTAAGAAGATCACAACAACCCAATCCCTAACATTTCTACATTATTCCAACATAGAATAATTGGTCGGCACTAAACTACATGCAGTGGAGGATGTTCCAATCCTTTGCAATTCAATTTATTTATTAAAGTTGAGAATTTAAAAGCAAGGCACCATCAAAGTGTGATATATAACATGCGGTTTATTTCTCCAGATGAAAGGATGCAACTATCGAAGTTAAAGTGATAATCTGGTAAGTCTCCTTAAGTTAAGGTGATAATTTTGTGTGAACAACTTAAAATATTTTTTTTTGGATTTATGTTTTGGGAGAATATTAAGATATTGCTCACCTCTTGGCTAAGTAGCTTATACGATTGAATTGTCTCTAAATAAAAATTTGGGCAAACTCATGTAACTCTCCTTTTGACAATTCAACTACTCGCAGTAACTCTCCTTATAACATGACTATAAGGTTGAATATTACCTTTAGAGCTAAATGGTAAGAACATGTTTTGCTTGCATGCACTAATGGCGCCGATAATGTTTCACTGTATACAACTAGATTGTCAGTGTGGGTTTCAGTTTGGTGCACTTTCGTTGGGGAAAATGAACCTATATATCGTAGGGCTCGTAGCGCTCGAAAAGAAACAAGCAGGTCATACTCAAATGTCTAACATCAATAATAGACTATTCATGTAACGTCAATAATAGCTAGATTTGTGTAAGGAAACTCTGTAGCTAGCACAAGGAGTGTGTATATGAATTATTCTTTGAATTCAGAAAAGAATGTGCCAGGAGGGCACACCAGAACATTCATAATCTCAGAGAGGAGCCTCATGGTTACTAAACAGCTTGGAGGAAATTCTGCGTCAGATTAAGCGCAGCGAGAGTTACTCGAAAACACTATAATCTCTGCCAGGAGGGAATTGAGTGGGTGCAAGGAGTGCACAAGGGAACTCTCTTTGGATTTATGTAAGAAGAGTGTCAAGGAGGATACCCTGGAATTACTGAACACTCTAGAAATTTGTTGAAGGAGAAAATAACTCAGAATTGTTGAACACTCTGGGGAAGAGCTCTGCAAGTGTGCATTGAGCGAACGTAAGGAGTGTGTTAATTGACCTGAAAGAGGTCAGGATTAAGAAGGAATACCTGTGCAAGGAGTGCACCAGGACAACACTTAGAAAAAGTGTTGAAAGACAGTCTTTCGAAGGCCCGGTCGAGTGCAAGGAGTGCACATAGGTGAACTTATTTCAAGTTTCAAATCTCAGGAGGAAGAGAATTGAGTTTCCAAGAGGGCACAAGAAAGACCTTTGAGGGAGAGGAAGGGTCGAGTCCCTTAGAAACCAGAGCAATTGCAAGGCTCCTGAAAAGTAGTGCAAGTTTTCATAGTGAAAGGCAAGTGTGCGCCAGGGAGAGGTCAAATTTCATTGACAAAATCTCAGGAGGAAAAGCGCAGACAAGACCCAAGAAGTCAGGCTCGCAGAAGAAGGTTCAAAGGATGAAATCTTTGAATACTTACAAATTCTTCCAATTCAGGAGAAAGAACAAGAAGCGTGGGAGGGAAAGAGACAACAACTGTCAAATCATCTGCAAGGAGGGATTTGGACCGTTAGATCTACGTCCAGACACTAGAAGGAGCATGCACATGAGAAAGACAAATCCCTTCCATCGGATCTAAGTGCGGAGGACCAACAACCGTTGGATCTAGGTAAGTGCACTAGACTTAAAACCTTTGAAATTGCACAGGAGAGTGGACTCATCGAAGTCCTCAAGTCCCGAAGTGGATTGAGATTGTTCATCATCTAGAGACACAAGTGGTAAAATATTAGAGAGTCTGGGAGATAAAGCTCTGGGATATTTGCGTGGAGCAAAGGAAATTTTTGTTGAAGTCCCAAAGTGGCGAAGTAAATATGGACCATTGGATCCGGAAGGGTACGTGGCGGAGAACTGCATACTTCGGAAAAAGAGTACTTCGGAGGAAATCTTGTGTGGAGTGTGTAAAAGTCCTGAAGCCGGAAGTTGAGAAATAGATCATGGTCATTGATCGTCAGGAGGCATGTGGAGTCAAATCGTGTCGTCCCAAACGTAAGTACTCCAGAAGAAAGGGGGTGCAAAAGGTGGAAGAACTCCCGAATTCATCGGGAGCCGAAGCATATCTAGGCTGTTGATCCTGCAGGGACAGATGTCAACAGATCTTGCACTCCAGCATAGGAGCACTTCGGATAAATTGGAGTGTAAATTCTGTGAGGATTACCGAAGGCCAGAGTCCCGAAGTCATCCCAGTCGTCCAGGAAGGAGGACATGTGGAGGAAGGTCTGCCACTTCAGAGAAAAGTGACTACGAAAGAAAAGTGAGTTGGTTGGAGAAAGAACTCCCGAAGGCCAGAGCACCGGAGTTCATATGAACTGTTGGATCAGGGGGACAGGTGTCAAAGGATCCCTCACTTTGGAGGTCATACACTCTAGAGGAAAGTGGAATTGGGTGGAGTGAGAAATCCCGAAAGCCAAATTCCATCCAAGCCGTCCATCGAAATTGGACGAGTATCAGTAGATCACCTACTTCAGAGGTTTGTCACTCCGGAGGATTTGCATGGTGGTTATTTTGGAATTTCCCAAAGCGTCGGGGCCCAAAGTAGTAGTGGGTAGTTGATCGTAAGTGAGAGTGTGGACCATTGATCTGTAAGGGGACACGTGGAGGACGGAGGTTCACTTCATTGGAAAGGCACTCTGGAAGTTTTGTGGAGTGTGTATGGAGATTCGACCGAAGCCCTAATTTCCAAAGGAAGAGACTAAGTCGTAGATCTTAGTGAGGAACAAGGATCGTTGATCCTATTTCTGTGGTTTCAGAGGATTGTTCCTCCAGAAGAAGTGGTCGTAGCATGAGGTAAGAATACCTAGAGCCCAAAGCTCCAAATCTCCCTTTGAGTAAGCCCCAAGTCACATCCCGAGGTCAAGTGAAGAAAGAGGGGCCTAGCAAAAGAGAACTAGCACATGTTGTTCAATTTCTTCCAAGGGGCCAGGAAAGAGCACGCGGGTTTGGCAGAACCTGGACTTTGGAGAGAGGGGGACCTGTGTAAATTGATTTGGGGTCTATCAGAGGCCCTTTGAGTCGATTCGACTCCTTGATTTGAGTGATCCTAGACTGGGAGGTCGCGCAGCCCCAAAAGAAAGAGGGTGGTTTGCATCACAACCATATTAAGAGAGGAAGAGGATTAAATTGTTTGGTCTAAAAACAACTCATCAGGAAGATACACAACACACTTAGGATATAAAGCAATGTTTTGGGTAGAGGAGGAAAATGATCGGAAGTGGTGGGGGAAGTTTGTATGGAAAATAAAATCCCCTATAAAACAGAAGGTTATCCTTTGGCTAGTTCTTGCAAACAAAATATTGACTTGGGGTAATTGTAAAAAGAGAGCATGGCATGGGACATGAAGATGCATCTTCTGCAAAACTAATGATGAGACCTTACCTCACTTGATGATAACATGTCCTTTTACAAAATAAATATGGGAGGAAGCTCTTAAATTAACAGGTGGAAATGGTAAATGGCAGGGATATACTATAGTGGATTGTCTAGATATCTAGTTTAAGACAAAATCTATCTAGGCTAATAAAGCTCTTCCTTGTATAGTCCTTTGGGATTTTTGGCTAGCTAGGAATGATATGATCTTTCAAAATAAAAAAATGTGTGCCCATTCAATTTTTTTTCTCAAATCAAGTATGCTTATGAGGGAATGTGGAAACCAAGTACGAAAAAAGCCTCCAAGAGTGGTTCCTAGTCCAAATATTGAAAAAACATATGCCTAGGGATACTTTGATGGGGCAAGTCAAGAGAATTATAGGTTGGGGGGACTATTGAGTGAGGTGGAAGGTTTTCTCTAATACCCCTCCCATGTTGCATATAGAGTCTAGTGGTGGGTCATAACATAAAGAGTTTGTCTAGTGTGTTAAGTTAAGGCATCAATAGTGCTCGAAGACATGTTTGGTTTCTGACCATACTTAGCTAAGCGAATTGGGAGAATTTCCTCGAAAGTTTCACTGTGATTTTTAAGAACAACGAATTAAAATCACAGTGAATTCACTGTGCTTAATTCACCGTCTTGTTGTAAAAGTATGAACAATAGGATTTTTCTTTAGGAGATAGTAGAAGTTTAGATTATTCAGTCAAGTAAATAGTAAGATTAATTACTCTTTTTTATTTTAAGTAAAAAGAGTCAAAAGAGAAGTTATCAGAGATCTTCCTTATTCTTATTAGGTATAGGAATTCAGAGTGCTTATTTCACTTTTCTTTTAATTCACTGTGCTCAAAAAGAACAATGAACTAAGCACAGTGAATTAAGCAAAGTGAATTAAGCACAGTGAATTACGCTTAATTAATCTAATTTAGTAGGCTAATTACCTAATTTAAAAAGATAATTACGCTAATTTAAAAGGATAATTTATAAAAACGGGCTAATTTATAAAACATGCTAATTACACTAATTTATAAAACAGAAACATACCTTCTTCGGAATTACATACTCCTCCACTAGACTCTCAATGACCAACAACAACAACCAACAACGACCAACAACATCAGAATCATGCACTAGACTGTCAGCAGCTCGAAAAGGATGGATTGACCGATGTGAGGGAAATATATAAAACCATTTTCAACCGAAAGATTTTTTTGGATGAAAAAACCTTTTGACTGAAAGATGTTTCAGTCAAACAATCTTTCAGCTGAAAAGATGTTACCGAATGAAAAAATCGGTTCAGCTAGTAAGTTTTCGGTTGAACGAATCTTTCGGCCGAAAATATGTTATCGGATGAAAAAAAATCGTCCAATTAATATTGTACACGAAAATCAAGGGCATTGTCATGGTACCATTCAATTTGACGTCCAAAGGTTCGAACAAAACATTTTTTGACCGAAAAATAAGAACTTCGGTCGAAAAAAGTATTAGTTCGGCCAAAAAAACATCTCTAGGAATTTTGGAGACCTGGTTCTTACAAAAGTGTTACCCACTTTCATGATTTTACCCCATAGCCAACCATAGTAAACCAAAGTCAACCAAGGTCTACCAAAGTTAACCATGGTCCTTGTCATTGTCATGGACAACAACTATCAACCATTGTCAACGTGATCAACCATGGTCAATGTCAAACACATTGAACCATGGTCATGATCATGCGCAACCATGGTCAACCATAGTCAACATTAATAAACAATATTCAACCGAGGTATTTGAAAGTTAACCATAGTTATCGTCAACCATAATTAACCACATGGTCATGGTAAACAAAGGCCAACCACTATTAAGCATCGTCATGGTTAACCAAGTCAACCATAACTAACTATGGTCATGGTCAACCATTGTAAACCAAAGTGAACCAATGTATGCCAAAGTTAGCCATGTCCATGGTCATTGTCATGGTCAACCATAAGAATCCATGGCCATGGTTAAGCATAGTCAACCATGGATTCATGGTCTACCATAGTCAACCATACTCATGCTCAACCATAGTCTATCACAATAAACCATGGTTGTGGTCGACGTGGTCATCCATGGTCAACCATTTTGTAAACATTTCATTATTATTTATATTCATATGTTAATTCAGAAATCTACTAATACTCTTCATGCATGGTCATGGTCAATTATCGTCAGCCATAGTTAAGGTCATGGTCAACCATAATCATGGTAAAAGTAAACCATGGTCAATGTTAGCCATAGTCATGGTCAACCATGGTCATTACCAACCAAGGTCAAATATGGAAAAAAAATGTCAATCATGGCCAACAATACTTAACCGTGATCTTGGTGAACAAGGGTCAACCATAGTGAATGTCATGATCAACCAAGGTCAACCATAGTCAACCATAGTAAACCAAAGTCAAGAAATGTCAAGCAAAATTAATTGTGGTCATGATCATTGTCATGGACAACAACTATAAACCATGGTCAACCATAGTCAACCACAATCAAGGTCAACCAACATCAACCATGATCATGCTAAGGCATGGTTAACCATAGTAAACCAAAGTTAATGAAGGTCTAACAAAGTTAGCCATGGTCATGGTCATTGTCATGGTGAACCATATTTAACCATGGTCATGGTGAGCCAAGATCAACCACATTTAAGCATGGTGTTGGTCATAAACAACCATTGTGTACCATGATCAACCATAGTCAACCATTATTATGGTCATAGTATTTATGTAATAATGTATTAGTAATGTAATTTTATTTTATTAATGTAATATTAATACTTTATTACTTTAATGTATTATTGTAGTATGAATATTTAAAACATTTCTAATGTGTTAATGTTTTATTAATGTATTAAAACTTTAACAATCTATTATTTTATTATTACTTTATTAGTGTATTAATACTTTATTAATGTATTAGTATATTAATTAATTATTACATTAATACTTTAAAAAATTAATGTATTTATCTATTAATACATTAATTAATAGATGATTAATGTATTATCATATCCATATATTAACATATTATTACTTTATTACTTTATTAATACTTTATTATACTGCCTCAGTGAGTGTTCGCTTTGAGTTGACTTAAAAAAATTATTTTTCTAATACTTGATTGGTTAATAACTTGAAAACTTTAATTGTGAGCTTCACATCATTCAAGGTTAAACATTAATAACAAATTTATTTAATTCTGCAATTCCAGGTAAATGGCAGAGCCTTGTGAACTTCACGTCATTCAAGGTTAAACATTAATAACAAATTTATTTAATTCTACAATTCCACATAAATGGCAAAGCTGTGGGACATGGCTCATATTGATTATCATTAATATTGTCTGCTCCACCTGCCACGTGGTTTCATTAATATTGTCTGGTAGCTTGAAACGACATTGTTATATTGGGATCCCTAAGACGACATATAATTTATAAACCACTATCCTGTAATAATTAGGAGGCAATATAGCCGGCTTTGCTCTTGTTAATATATGGAAATTAATATATTAATTATTAATATTTTATTAATATATTAATTAACTAACTAATATATTAAAAGAGTATTGTAATAATGTATTATTAATATATTATTTTATTAGTGTATTAATATTTTATTAATGCTTTAATGTATTAATTAATTAACATAATACATTAATTAATGAATTACATTATACATTAATGTAATTCATTAATACTTTAATTTACACATTACATTAATGATTTTGACGCAGACCCCCCATACCCCAAGGGGTCCGACTGACCTTTCGGTCACGGATGTCCTACTCTCCTTGAGTCGAAGTGGCCCTCAGGTCCCTGTTGGAACCCTCGTGACAAATAACCCATGGACCTTCAATAGACCCCCGCCTACACAAAGAGGTGTTAGGCACAGGTCCTCTCCCAATACAACTGCGCGATATGACCGTGGGCCCAATTCTATTGGCACTTCGCACTTCACAGTTTCGGGGATGTTGAGGTGAAGTGACTCAACACCTCCACCTTTGAAACCCCAAAACATGATTAGGGCCTAGAAAAGGCAACCCCCCCCCCC
>JASDQU010515233.1:26454-38350 GCA_032191745.1 Picea mariana | reverse complement strand
CCCCCCACTTGATCAAATAGGTCATTTATCCTTGGTAAGGGGTATTTATTCTTAATCATCATTTTGTTCAATTGTCTATAATCAATACATAATCTTAGAGTACCATCCTTCTTTTTCACAAAGAGGACTGGTGCTCCCTAAGGTGATACACTCGGTATGATGTACTCTTTGTCCAACAATTTTTGTAATTGTATTTTTAGTTATGTCAGTTCGGGTAGACTCATCCGGTAAGGCACCTTTGAGATAGGGGCAGAACCGGGTAACAGGTCTATGGAAAACTTTATTTCCCTTCTAGGGGGTAATTCTGGTATCTCATCCACAAACGTGTCTCTGAAATCGCGTAGGATAGCAAAGTCTTCCAACTTTGGCTTGTCCTCCTTTTCTGCTAGATTCGTCACTTGGATGGCATAGACTTGGCATCCCTTTCTCATACATTTTTTTAGTTGCATTGCTGAAATTTGTCTAACTGATACCAGTTTTTGTATGGGTTGTCCTGGTAGTATCGGAATCATCTTTATAGTTGAGCATCTTTGTATAACAATTTAATATTGCTTTGTGTCATTCCAACCAGTCCATCCCAATAGACATATTGTAAGATCCTAGTGGTAGGATGTTCAAATCGGTCTTCACACTTTGACCATCTAAGATGAACTCAAAATCCGGAACAAACTCCACTACCTTTCTTTTAGTACCATTCGCTAATTCTACAAGCCATGATTTCGCGTGCTTCAGTTTCTTAAGTTTGTTTGACTCTGCCACATTAGGTGTAATATAACTTAATGTGGCTCCAGGGTCGATTAAAACAGAAATTTGAGTGTCATTGATTTTACCTTCAATTTCTACCACCGAGGACTGGTGGTCATCTTGTCGACCATCTATGGCTGCATTTATCCAATGTAGGCTTCTGCCCACATCTCCCACTATCGAGGCCTCCTGCAGATTATGAACAACAGTTCTATTTGTTGAATTCAAGCATGGACAGTTCCTCCTCAGGTGAGGCTCTCCGCATTCCCAACACTTTAATGGCTCGCAGGGATGGTCTCCAAACTTCTTCATTCCCAGGTTCATTGGTTTACCACTGCCTTGTGTATTCGGATGGTTGGAGTGAAATTCCTTCCTCAGAAAACTCTTTGTTGTGTTTCGATGAGGAGCTAGTTGGTACCCCTTCTTTCGTTGGTTCATTCGCTCTTGTTTCTTATCTTTCCAAGATTTGGGAAACTCCACACGCTGTTTGTACTGATCATAGCACATTTGGGATTTATTGAATACTTCGCTCAAGGATTTGGGGTTATCAAATTCAATTTTGTCCTTGTAGGACTGTGCTAGGCAGCTTAGAAAACGTTGAATTATTACTTTATACTCTCAGATGTATGGTACAAACCTTAACAGTTCTAAAAACTTATTTATAAGGTCCTCCATTTTCATCTGTCCAAGTCGTAACTCGTAGAAATCTTTTGTCTTTCTTTCATAGTAACTTTCTGAAAGGTATTGTTTCTTGAAATACTTCTTAAAGTTAGACCATTCCAACTGTTTTTCCTTTAGGCCCTTGGCCAATTTCAGGTCTTGACACCAAATGTTAGCCTTCCCTTTCAGATTGTAGATGGCCACTCTGACCTTCATGTTGCTGGAATAGTTGTAGATCTGGAAGTACTTTTTAATGTCCAACAACCATGCTTCAACTTCCTCTCTTGTCTTGGATTCTCCATCAAAGGTAGCCGGTTTAATTTTTTTAAATTATCCTTCGAGGTGGTCTACTTGTTTTCTTTTCCTATCAAATTTAGTTCTTTCTTCAGCTAAAGGTGTTCCTTCTGACGAACTATCTCCTTTTTCTGTTTCCGGCCCTGAGTTCTTGGAAGCCCTTTTCCTGACTTCTTCCTCATGATTATCGTCCTTTGGGATTTTCTTGGTCACTATACTGCGTATTAGAACCTCATTTATCTCTTGCTTCTCCTGTTGTGCCTTTTTCAATTTCTCATTGTCGGCTTTAAAAATCTGTAATTCAACAATCAGGTTCCTCATTGTTTCTAACACTTCTATGGGTGAACTTTCGTCACTGTTCTGTCTTGGATCTCTAGGGGGTCCCTGCTGCGGATTTTCTCCCATCCTGATTTCTGCATCGTCCTGAGCTGCCATAATTAACACAAAACATAAATAGCTTTATGTTTGTAACCATAAGATTTTTTGTCAGTTTTACATAAGTCGATATATATATACATGTCCTTTTCAGGTCCAGTGTTGTCACCTTTTTTCTCTGATAACATATATGATGTACCTCAAAATTTACATAAAAAAAAAAAAAAAATTGTTTGGGGACATTGAGTTGGTTTTGTATCCTTGGGGTCGTTCAATCACTTGTCAATCCTAAGGTACATCCGTCTTACTGCTTTCACTCCTCTATCCTATTAACATAGGGTCGCTACTTCTTTTGGTAAGTGTTTCATACGACAACATGTCCATAATTAGGGACCATTTGTCTCATGGTAACTCAATATTGTCCACTATCTTATTCCTAAGCCACTCTAAGACATGTAGTAGTAACCACTTAGAGTCTCGCTATCCTATATTGCAAGGTTAGAGGTGTTAGGCCTATAGAAGTCCGATCCCATAAGTGTAAGTAGCATTATACAATCTACAAAGAGAAATCAACCTTATTCGGCAAACATAGGTAAGGTGGATTAATTTTGGCCACTACAAAATTACACTTTGAATCTATAAAGTGCAGAGGGTTAATCTATTAGAGGTTAGGATTATGATCGTTTGCACACAAATCGTTGGGTAACAACAAGGCCAACCGTCTTGGTGTTTAATGCAGGGTAGTTGGAATTCAACATGTAACGGTGTAGTGAGACCTTCATCCGGTTGCCTCGCCATCAATGCCCTTAGCTACCGATATAGGTGGAAGGAACTATGCCTTAAAGGCCTGTCTGCACATTTAAAGCACCTGGGAAAATGTCTATTCRACACAGAGCTCGACTAGCGTGCTCAAAGGAAACGTTGACACCTTCCCCGTAGTCACATGGTCTATGTACGAGATCCTTCTCTCCTTTTGATCCATTCGGAGGTTACTCCCGCGCCTTTCACTCTCATTCGTATTTTGGTTTGGGTGAGAGAGGATTCACTGTCTCAGGCCATTTCATTTGCACCCTGGTTAAGGTTTTTTTGTGAAGGAGAGAAAAAATGTTACAGACCAAATCCCTTGTTGGCGCAAGCCTCATGGCCGAGAGTACACGATTCTAGCCCTTATGCTAAGTGCATGGAGGTTCGTGGTGGTGCTTCCCGATATCCATTATGTGTGGTAAGTTTACCTTCGGCTCTCCTTTTATTTATGTTTTTAAACAAACATTCTTCCTTGTCTGTGGGCCTATGCACACCTTTGTTCTTTGATAATGTTCACATCTTATTTCCAGGGTATTGTGTTAGGAAAAAGGAGTCGGGTTCTGTTTGGGTAAGGGTTTTGACTCCTATTCTAGTTTATCCCTGTTACTGCACCATACGTCTTGTTGGTACCGAGCCATTACTCGTATCACAACGTCTAACATGAAAGTCGAGAACTTATTTGGTTAAACCCCTTGCTATTATTCCCTGTTCTCCTCCATTGGATAGTCCTTTACACCCTTGTTATTTTGTTTCCTGGTTTGGTTAAACCCTTGTTATTATCTCCTTGTCTCCTCCGTGGGATAGTCCGTTAAATCCTTGTTATTGTTTCCTGGTCTTCTGTGGTTGACTTTAGTGTTAGCTAGTAGCATCGATTTAGAAGCGAAGTTCTTCCCATTAGCCGAACAAGTTTAATCTCTTTTGTTTAAGTTGAATATACAAAGGTTTATGTTTACCATGCATCGTTTTTCAGCTTTTATTTTTTTTCTGATATTACTATAACATCCCTTTGGATTATACACTGGTATCTATTATTAATGATGGGTCCCTGGTTGTGCGAGGGTACCCATCAGGGAGGCATGAACACCCCTTCCCCTTTCGGTCTGGGCGATGTAGCGTGATGATAGGAGGCAGAAATTCTCTGCTTCAGTTAAGTATTCAACGGGCCCTTTTCTAGTCATTTTCTATTATGTAACTTAAATACATTATCCTATTTGGTTATGTTTTAATGCTTCTCGTTAATTCTGTGCAGGTGTAGGCATGTCGAATCATGGGGATGCCCTCCTCGCTCCATCAAAAGGTATTTGAGTTCCTACGTAGTATCTAAGTTATTTTTTGAGATTCAAACCCCACTGGTCCGGGCTCTGTTTCATCCTAAAGTCTGAGAGGTTAATTCCAAGTTTTGTGGTACGGGGTATGCTCTAAATTGTATAAAATGTTTTTCGGTACACAGAACCATCGCACAGTGTGCGCTTGGTTGGACTTTGGTAACTAGACCGTCGATTTTTAAAAATACAGTGCTCATTATATCATGTGTATTTAATCTGTTAGGGGTTTGGGAACTTTGAAGTATTCTCCTCCATATAATATAAATTTGGATTTCTATTCTGGCTATCATAGTTATTTTGTTCCAGAATTGAATCTCATTATTGGATGTATAACCCCTTTCCGAAACAAATCGGTCATGCATAGTGATTACGCCTAAGGGTTTGGTTCTTTCCCAGAATTAATATGGTCAATGATTCTAGTTTTTTTGTTTATGTTCCAATTGAAGAATTAACTAGTTTCAGTTTCACGCATCACAAGTCATTTATCTTCTATTTTTCAGTTATAAATGTTGAATAACATTTATCGATCTGCTTACCCATGGAAAAGTAGCTTCATTATTAGTTTGGATTCATGCCTCGTATACTGTCTACCCTCTGTATCAATTATCATGATCAAATAAGCCCTTAACGGACTGCTCACCAGTGAATTAGATAACTTCAATGCAGTTCATGTACTATTTTCCTTCTATTTCTATTATCACTTATTGTATAAGTTCGTTATAGATCTATGCACCAGAAGGTTCGATGGTCATCATTATTCGTTTATGATTCGTGCTTTATTACCTTCTATTTCTATTATCATTATTAAATAATTCTCTATAGGACTGTTTGGGTTACGTATCAAGAAATCTTTTATCCTCTGTTCTTGATTACTTATATTGATTAAAAAACTCTATGGGTCTGCTCACACGAATAAAACACAGCATAGTCAATACGACAGAACTTGTGGTTTAATTGTGGGTAAACATTTTCTTAACAGGGTCTTCCCTTGTTGTCGTATCTATCTCAAATTATGCATGTATGTATATCTATATAGCCTACTTGTAATGGGGTCCGAGGAGTCTTTTCTTTTCTTGGAATTAAAATTTTCCTCTTATAAGGTTATCTATCCACTTAGCGCTATCGGATTCTGGTATGGACAGTTTACCTAATGACATTCTTCCTCTGTCGCAGAATGTCCATTACTCTATATAACTATATATATAGATTTAATGACTATACCGGTTTATATGTCTGTTGATTAGTACTTCACTGTTGTAGAGTATACTTGTCGGATTTATGAATGGTATGCTTAGTCGCAAAGGCTCGATGTTTATTAGTAGCATCCATAGGAAACTAAAACAAGACAATCTCTTATGGGATTTGTAACTATTACATAATTCGTTTAGCTATTAATACATTCCAGAAATCTTAGTAATTTACCCAGTATTAAATCTAAATAAAAAGGTCCATTTCTAGCCAATCATTAGGAAGTAAAAAGTTAGATCTTTCCCATAGCATTCAACCAGAAACAAAATTGTATATAGAAGTAAAATGAATTTAAATACATAATCATTTGACTAGACCAAGGTAGAGTTACATACCTGAACCAGATTTTACGGGAAGACGAAGGGAGCAGCCACGTTCCTCCCAACCATAGAACAGGGAAGCCAATCTACTTGCCCGATTCACCCTCTAGCCTGACCATGAATCCATGAGGGTGAATTGAAATATCCTCTCCAGCAATGTCCTTTGAATATCAGTAGTATCCCCCTTGCCTCACACTCACACAGTAGTGTTCATAATAGCAAGAGAAAAATTTCTTAGTCTATTCCTAGCATACTTGGCAGCGTCCGGCCTCCTCACATATGCTCTTTTATTAGTTTGCCTAGGACTTTTTCCCTCTCTTGGGGAATTTTCACAGCTTTCTAAATCCCTAATTTTCAGGGGCTGCCATTGGCCAAATCATTGATTTTCCACTTGTAACAATCAGCCCAGAGTTAATTTCAATGTTTTCCCCACTCATGGAGTCATGGTCAGCTAAATTCAACATGGTTGCTCCATTTGTCCTCCTACAATCAATATAAAATATTCTTTTCTTTCCTTTTTCATACAAGTGTCATAGTCAAGTAGCTAGTTGGGACAAATCAGATCTCTTCCCAATAGTCAAATCATTTATTACAATCATAAAATTCAAAATTTGAAATTGCCATAATTGGAAAAAAAATTCCAATTTCATAATTTACTAAAAACGGAAATAAATTTTCAGCACTTTTAGATTCTAAATTATTTTCTCCAATTTCTTTATTTTCGGGATGTCACAATGGGATGAAAAATAAGTAAACTAATAAATTTTGTTTGTAGATTAAAAAATATGTATTTCTTTGCCAAATATTAATAAATACTCAATCCTAATATAATCTAAATTAGGCATGCACTGGGTTATCTTTAACTACATGCAATTCTGCTTGATATTGGCATTTTGTGCAATAACTTTTACATTTTTCCCATATTTATAATATTAATACAGAGACACAATGAATAATAACAGTGATACAGTAAAATTTTACTTCTATTAAATAAGAAATATGTTGAAACTGTAAAATTCAGACTGAAACAAGCTTGCTAGAATGGTGGAAACTTATCTCTGAGAAATGATTTTATGGCTAGGCTCATTCGCAAGAAGATGACTACAATGAGGATCCGAAATCCTTTTTAAAATAAACATGAATGTCAAAACCATAGATATCAAAAAACCTAACCCTAGGAGATGAAGCGCCAAAAGTCGTATGAGCCCCATTGGGGTAAGTTGGTACATCAACTTTCTGGGGTCGTAACTTTTGCATACGATCTTTGTTTTAGGTGCACGATATTCCATTGGAAATTTCTATCCGAGAACTACACATTATTCTTTCAAACTCTAACTTTGTTTATACTTCGACTTTGGAGAGCCCTAAAAACGTTGTTTAGGGCCTCAAAACAGCCCCAAAAGTTCAGGACCCGAAAACTAGGAAAAAACTATCAAACTAAGAAACTTCCAAGATGAACCAGTTGGAATAGGTGGGTGGCCACCAATATCCACCTGGATCAATCCTCCCCCATTAGGAAGAAATGGTCTCCATTGTTTTTATTTCCACCATCAGATGAGGAAATTTCTTCTAAATTTTTCCCCAAGTGAGACACTTGCCTTGGTGCAAGAGCTACTCTGCTTTGACAACCCGATAATGCTAGATCCTATGCTAGTGAGTTCCCTTGATCTGTGTGTCCATGATCTTATCAGTGGATTATTGTTCCATGCAGTCAGGGTTGAGCTCTGTTGGTGTCAACTGTTTTGCGATCTTTGAGGTGTCCATCAATGGTGGAAAATATGGCCGAAGGAATTCCACCATAAATACTGGATGCAAGCCAAGGAAGAGGGGAATGTTGAGATCAAATTAATTATCACCCACAACCTTGGTGGTGGTTTAGGGTCCATAGCGAAGTGGACGAAGCTTCTGATGGGACCTCGTAAGGTGTTCCTTCTGCAAGTGCAACCAAACTTTATCTCCCACCTGAAACTTGTGGTGCACCCAGTGTTGATCATGGCATTGCTTGTACTTGGCATTGGAATTTTGTAAAATATCCTTTGTAACATCCTCGAACACCCATGATTAACTCATTGCTCTGACAGCCAATCCAGGGTTTCTTCTCTGACGACCAACCAGCAACCGCGATGGCGATCTCAGGAGGAGGTGAGATGCCTCCCCTGCCTCCTCCCTCAACTGAAGACTCCTTCCATAGGCTCCTTACCACCCAAGGTAATAAGATAGCCTCTGCAGCTCCACCCAGCTCTGTTAAGAAACTCGATTCGATCTCAGAAATCGAACTACCTCCGAAAAAACCTATGTGGGTTGTCATCTCTCTGTCTAATTATGGTTTGGTGGGTCAATTCATGGGCTTATGGCCATCAACCAGATCTATCGATAATTAGATCCAAAGGAACTGGCGACCGTTGATTCAGAAAAATGTCACATGTTATGCGGTGGGAAGAGGGTTCTACATCTTTGAATTCATCTCAAAGGATGACAGAGATCTAATCTTCAAGAATGGTCTGTATTTTATGGGAACGCAAGAACTGTATCTGAACTGATGGACACCGGACTTTGACCCTGTAGTGAAAGTGCCCAAGGAAGTTCCAGTTTGGGTATGTCTACCTAATCTCCCGATCCATTTTTGGAACCCTATCTCACTCCAAACAATTGGAAATGGGCTCGAGCAGTATATTGACAGAGTTGACTCCAAGGATCAATACTCTTGTGCATGCATATGCATGGAAGTGGATCTAGAGGTTGGCCTTCCAAAGGAAGTCAAGCTAAAGGTTGGAGATTGGAAACATTACCATAAACTAGACCACGAACAGTTACCTTTCAAATGCAGGGGATGCCATGAATATGACCACTTTTAAAGAAAGTGTCCAAAAAATCCTAACCAAGAGAAAGAAGAAGGGGAAGGATGGCAACAAGCCAGAAAGGGTAAAACAACAACCAAATATAAATAAAAATTAAATGCAAAGGCAACTGCAACCCTACCCAAGGAGAAGGAAGTTCAGACAAGGTCACCCTCATCATGAAACAGTTTCAAAGTGCTAAGAGAGCAAGAAAAATCAGATAAATCACCGAGCGAGGAACCAAAGGAGGCCCCTCCCAATGAAACAAAAACGCAAGAAAATACCTCACCATGAATATAATAGCATCAATCACATCAATCATGGTTTGAAAGGAATGAAGGGCAGGGGAAGGCCGCTGCAAAACAAGAAGAAAATCCATACGCGAAATCAGGAGATGTGTCCACCGATAGCAAATCTACGGATGCAAGTGGTTCCATTGTCACACCCAAAAAAGCAGGCAGAGGAAGGAAATCCAAAAAATAAGAAAGGGAAAAGGAAACTTACAAAGATGTCCTCAGTGACTCGCAGCCAACAATCAGGCAACTAATCAATGTAAGAACAACAATAAATCATATTAAGTCTCATAAAGGAGCCAATACCCCCTCCTTCCCACCCACCCCCCCCACCCACAAGTAAATCATGAATCTAACATCTTGGAACTGTAGGGGTTTCGGTAGAAGAATAAAGGAATAAGCCCTCAAAGACTTAATCAGAATGTCAAACCTCGAGATCCTTCTAATCCAGGAGACAAAGATGGAGGAACAAGACTTCCTCCAAGCAAGTAAAGTCATTTGGAAAAAAGGCCAAGGAATAGAAGTCAGTGAAAAAGGGGCCTCAGGAGGCCTTGGAACCTTCTGGGACACCTTGAAATATGATCTAATCTCATCTAAAGCATGCATGCACTGGGTTTTCACCAGCATGTTACACAAAGATATGGGTCGACTGGCAAGTCTTTTCAATCTTTATGTCCCAGTCTTATTTTCAGAAAAAGGAAACTATTGGGATTTGATTAAAGAATTCCTAAACTCAAATGACCTGGAAAGTATCATTATTGAAGGGGATATCAATGTAACCCATGCCGCGGAAGAGAAAAAATGTGGGTCCATTGTGAGAGACCCCACTAGGGAATGGGTAGAGGACATCATGTTAGATTGGGAATTGGAGGATATCAAACCCCCCAAAGGAAATTTCGCATGGACAAACAAGAGAGTGGGGCCAGGGCATATTGCTTCCAGGCTAGACAGGTTTTTAGTCCAAAGCTCCTTCCTGATCCTAGGTCTTTCTACCCTAGCTAGCTTCACTATGAGGGGTTCAAGGACTTGGTTGCAAAAATATGGAACAAGAAGGTCTATGGATCCCCATTTTATGTATGGGAGGAAAATCTTGGAAAGCTCAAGAAAGAGCTAAAAGAATGGGCTAAAACCCAAAATAATCCAACTGTAAAAAGGAAGGAAGCACAAAAAAATCTCGAAGATCGCCAGCTAGAAATGGAAGGAAAAGAAACCACTCAAGAAACCCTCGGCAAAGAGGATCATCTTCAAAGGTCATGGAACCAAGCCTTCCAAGAGGAGGAAGGGTATTGGCAACAGAAATCAAGAATCCTCTGGCCCAAGCTAGAGACAAAAACACCAGCCACTTCCACAATCAAACATAAGTGAGAAAACAATTCAATACGGTCAAAGAAATTCATGTTCATGAGTAGGTTATAATAGATCTTGAAGGTATAAAAGATACAGCTGTCGAAACCTTCAAAAGATTTACATGGAGACTCAACCAGCTCTCATTGACTCAAATTCCCTTCCCCTCTCCTTAGTTCCAACCACAATCCAATATGTCGCCAATGTAAAGTTGTTAGCGCAAGTAAAGCTACAAGAAATCAAAGAGGCCCTGGATCAGATGAATCTGGATAAAGCGTTGGGCCCAGATGGCTATACGACCAGATTCTATCAAAACTGTTGGGATATAATAATATCAGATCTACTGAAAATGGTTATGAAATCTCAGAGATGCAACAAAATAGGAGGGGGAACAAATTCATCCTTCCTAGCAGTCATCCCGAAAGAAAAAGGAGCAATAAGTTTTGGAAGATTCCAGCCAATTTCTCTTTGTAACATGAGCTACAAGTTAATCACAAAAATTTTAGCCAACAGACTAAAAAAAATACTCCCTACTATCATCTCGGAAAACTAGGGTGGGTTCATCAAAGGAAGGCACATAGTGGATAACATCATTCTAGTTTAGGAAGTGCTACATTCAAGCATTCAAAGAAAAGACAAAGGTATGATTATAAAGCTCGATCTTGCAAATTCATTTGACAGAGTTAGGCATCAATTTTTGTTTAAAGTCATGGAAATCTTCAGTTTTTCTCTAGCCTTTATAAATTGGATAAAAGCTTGCATTGGATCGCCCCCCTAGTAAACGACTGAGCAACAAAGTTCTTTCAATCTTCCAAGGGCCTTAGACAAGGTTGCCCCCTCTCCCTGCTTCTATATGCTATACAAGACTCCGTGCTAATATTTAAACTCGACCATTTTCAACTTCATAACAGTCTCCTGGGACTGAGAATAGCCACAGGGGTAAAATACATTAACCACGCCCAATTCGTGGATTATACTTTACTGCTAGGAGGAGAAATCATGAAGACAACTAGAAGTTTTAATGTCGAAATGGACRCGTATAATGAGATCTCAGGAAGCGAAATTAGCCTTCCCAAAAGCAAGATCTATGGGTGTAACACCTCTCCAAGGGAAATGTTGGAGATTTCAAGAGTCCTAGGAATGAAAATCTTCACCAACTGGGATTCATTTAAATATCTAGGAATGCCAATATTCAGGACCAAGCCAAAGGCTTCTCAATGGCTCCCTCTTATAGAAAAATTAAAAGAAATAATTAACTCTTGGGGAGAAAAATGGTTAAACTTCGCAAGTAAAGTTGTTCTCATAAAGGCATATCTAGCAAGCATCTCGATCTATCAAAGCTTGATGTTGCTAGCCCCAACCACCATGATTCAAAAAATTGATGCACTATTTAGACGGTTCTTTTCGAAGGGAGGAAATACAAATGGGAGTAATTTTCATCTTATAAGCTGGTCGAAAGTTGCCAAGCCAATCTCAAAAGGTGGCCTCCATTTCAGACATCAACTCTCAAAATCTGGCTCTAGGAGCCAAGATTCTCTGGAACCTCGTCTCGGGAAAATCCACTTGGAGCAAAAAAGCAATCTGGAAGAAGTACTTCCATGGCCAGAGAACAAAATGCCTTGATCAGCCCACAAACACAACAAAAGGGTCTC
>JASDQU010515233.1:54-14816 GCA_032191745.1 Picea mariana | reverse complement strand
GGATAAACCCATAAAAATAAACACATAAATAATAATGCAACATGTAAATTTATCACACAATTGACACTTATCTTGGTAATAATATCACCAAATGCATGTAGACCTTCCACGAACCTCCCATCCTTAGAACACAGTGCTCATCACTCTCAGCAGTGGGTCACCCCCGAGATGGGACTAAACTCCACCTAGGTAAAGGGATTCCTAACCAGGATAATTAATCATAGACAACAGAAAAGACTTCGTCACAGGTGCCAAATCAAACTAGCAACCTACAGTCCCTCATTCCCCACATGCATGTCCCACCCCAGGAAGTTTGCCCCTTATTTTCTCAACAGTCCTTTGGCTGCCCCACTTCCTTTCTGGGCTTCAACAACAAGCCGGACAGGAAGTCTCAGAGCCCTGTAGCTCTAGTTTATCACCTTCAGGAAATAAATTCCCAACAATTGTCTCACACAGAGAGATTTCTCACGGTCCTGACAACCTGCCTCTTCAATAACCCATGGGACTGACAACCCTCTTCTTCAATCCAGCTCCCAAGATAACCAGCTACACAAACAGGTATGGGTACGAGTATGGTACTGGTTCAGGTACAATGATAGGAAGGTACAGAGAACAACTCCTAAGTGAGTGAATGATCATGGAATGATTGAATGGATGATTGAATGTTGGAAGGAATGGAAAAATGAACTAAGTCCAAACTGTATGTATGCATGTTCCCAACTTGACACTTGTCATGTTGGGAGCTACTTTGGCCCACTTGTCCCCATCCTTAGCACTTTGGATAAAATAATTATCCATACTTTATACTTTAAGGAATATTAATATAATATTCCTTTTTGTCTTAAGTTCCCTAACTTAGCCCTTTTACTTAACTTTTATCCCCCCCTTTTCCCTAACTAGTGGAGTTTAGTCCCCCATACTCTTTTATTGTGGTTGGTCTGTGCGCAGCGATGTATTTTATATTAATGATGAGACATATACAAAAATAGGTGCACTGGACTTTACCATCTAGGCTCTCTAGCCTAATACAAACATAAGCCTCCTAGCTTATAATAACTAGCTCACCAGCCTATAAAATGCAACATATACATAAAGGCTCCCTGGCCTCAAAATTGTGCACAYTTAAGTTTTTGCACACGGTATCCTGGAATGTGCACACTTCATCATTTTACTACGCAGTACATGTGTGCACTATGCCATGAAAGGTGAATACAAAAATTGTATCAAACATCTCATCATCTTAAGTACATTTTCATTTTACATTTACAATTGGGTTTGGCCTAGGGGTATTATATCMTGTACCAGTTGGCATATGTGTTGGATCCACTCAATGAACATGGTAGCTTTGTGAGCTTCAGTTTGAGCATGGGACAAGTTTGCATGGGTGGCCACAAGGGGTAGTGCAACATCCATGGGACCCAATGGTTGAAATCCCAATCCCACTTGAAAGGGGTTGTGGTCGGTTGAGCTATGTAAGGATCTGTTGTAGTTGTGTTGAACATAGGGAAGGCTCTCATCCCATGTGCGGGGATTCTTGGAATTGTACATGTGTAGGATATGCACGATCATCTAGTTGACAAAATTGGTTTGACCATCCATATGGGGGTGGAAGGCAGTGGATTTGGTGGGCATGGTGTCTAGCAGTGAGAAAAGGCTTAACCAAAATGTGTTGAGGAATCAGCTATCCTTATTTGAGATGATGATTTGTCGTATCCCAAAATGTACCCACACTCATTCGAAGAAGAGCTTGGCAGTGGCCTCTATTGTGATGCTCTTCTTCCAAGTGACCAAAATCGCCATTTTAGAAAAAAAATAAACCACCCCAAAAAAAAAGTCATTTCCCCACTTGGTTGATGGAAGGCCTGACATGTAGTCCATCAAGATGGATTCCCAGGTCCTTTCAGAAGTAGGTATATGGATGTACATGCTTTGTTTCTTAATGGTTGGTTTGAAAATGGCACAGGAAATGCAGGACTTGATATAATTGCTTAAATTTTGTCGAAGTTTCAACCAATATAAATGTTTTTGCATCACTATCATTGTCTTTTCGACACCAAAGTGTCCTGCCACCCGATTGTAGTGGGATTCCTAAATCAGCTTCACTCGCTCGCTTGATGGAACGCAGAGATGGCCTAGATGGCATAGCAACCCATATTGAATATGGAAATTAGTGACAATTGTTTTTTGCGCCCAACATTTGGTAGGTGGTGGAGAAGTCGGGATCTCTCTCATAGAGTTGGGGCCACTTAGAGATCTCATGGGAGCAGGATTTTAGCACCATGGTGAGTGTTGCAACTGGAGGTTGGTTGAGGAAATCAACGATGCAGTTGGTGCTTCATGTCTTATACTTGATGTTAAGATGGAACTACTGCAAGTATGTGGACCTCTTATGATGGCGGTCATTCTACAATTTACCATGTGTCTGCATGAACTCCAGTGGTTTATGATCAATGTGGATGATTGTCTCCTTCCAGAGAATGTAATGCCTCCATTGGCAGAAGGCTTGCACAATGGAATAAATTTATTTGTTGTAAGTGGGGTACTTACAGACAACATCTGATAGTGTCTCACTATGATAGGCCATGGGGTGTCTATGTTGAGTGAGAATTGCAGCCACAACATAGTCTTAAGAATTTGTCTCAATCTCAAAGGTTTGTTGCAAGTCGTGTAATGAGATCACTGGGGATGAGAAAAATCGTTTCTTCAAATCATCGAACTCTTTCTATTGCGATAGGAGCCACATGAAATTTTCTTTACAACCACCTCTGGTTACTTGGTTGAGGACCCATGCAATATTGGAGAATCTCAACACGAACCTACGATAGAAATTGGCAAGGAATAAAAAGATTTGAAGATTAGTGAGTGTGGTTAGGGTTGGCCAGTCCTGAATGACCTAGATCTTGGCAGAATCAACATGAACCCCATGCTCATCAACAATGTATCCCGGGAACTAGACCCTGTCCATGTCGAAGGATCATTTTTCCAAATTTGTGTATAGCTTGCGTTGTCGCAAAATGTGCAAAACCTGTTGAATATGTTGCAATTGTTCCACCCAATTCTTGTTGTAGATGAGGATGTCATCCAAATACACCACCACAAAATAATTAGTGAAAGGTCACAAGATATCGTCTATCATCCTCATGAAAATTGTTGGGGCATTTGTCAAACCAAAGGGCATGACCAACCATTCGAAAAGAGCTTCTTTGGAATTGAAGGAAGTTTTACATACATCTGTCTGCTTTATTGGGACCTGATGGTAACCAAACTTCATATCAATCTTATTGAAGTATTTTTCCCCCTTGAGTTGGTTAAGGAGATCATCTATTTGGGTAATCGGGTACTGGTTCCTAACTGTGATTTTATTTAGGGCCCAGTAATCGATGTAGATTCGTCAGGTCCTATCTTTCTTCTTCACAAGCATGATTGGGATTCCACATGGTGATGAGTTGGGTTGGATGTGCCCCTTTTGGAGTAGTTCTTGGATCTGACGTTTGATATCCTCGTTTTCTAACAAATATTTGCAATAGACTGGCCCATTGGGTAGCAATGCACCGGGGGTTAGATTGATTGAATGCTTGACCTAACAGTGTAGAGGTACCCCATTGGGTGAGGAGAAGATGTCTTTGTATTATTCCATGACCTTATCCACTTGCTTCTGCTACATGTAGAGATTGGTTGCGGAGGCCATGGATGTGGCTGCAGCCTTTCGCTCACTTTGAGAGTGATTCACGAAGAATAAAAACTTCCTAGTCTGAGAGATGACCTTATTGCATTTCTTGGTAGAGATCAAGGAAATGGAATTAGGTGGGACTACCTCAGGTATCATGTACAATTTCTTGTCCAAAGTGATAATAACATTGCGAGGCCTAGACTCATATACAGCATGGTGTTTCCATAAATAAGGTTGGCCCAAAATAACATCACAAAATTCAAGGGGAGCGACATCACATAATACCTCATCTTTGAAGGTATTTATGTCGTAGCATGGTCGGCATTGTTGGCTGACGCGAAGATCGCTTCCTTGGTGGAGCCATCCGATTGTGTATGGTTGTGGTTGCAACATTTTCAGTAGGGATAGCCACTTGATGACCTCTGCTAAGATGAGGTTCTTCTAGATATATCTATCAACAATGAAGTGCAGTGGAGTACCCTTCACCCACATCCATGAATGAAAGAGATGCTTGTCTTCCTCTGCCTCATCAAGTTCACTAAGATGGATCTTGGTGGTAGCAACGGTGGCACTGGGTTCCACGTCAATAATTTGTCTCCCCTTTTCTAGCTATGACTTTGAGTCGGAACCCACATCTGATTCATAGGATTTCACCTATGCCACCAATGATTTCTTTGAGAGACAATCAACAGTGTTATGTCAGGGGCTCTTATGGAAGTCGCACCACTTCTCAATGTCTTTCTTTGTCTTTCCATTTTCCTTCTTTTTTTTCGGCTTAGATTGGTTTTCCCGAGGTTGTGCATCTTTCTTTTGCCCTTTTTTCTATGGGTTGAGGTTGCTCTTTCCCTGCTTCTATTGTGAGAGGTTCCTAGACCCAAAATTTTGCATCTTTTATTAAATATTTTGCTTTATTTTGACAGCATATCGATAGGTCATGCCCAACGACGAGATGTCTAGAAACCCCATTTTTTCTGGATGTATATATGCAGACCATTGTGGTACTTGAGAACCAAATGTCACTTAGAATATTTGATACCAATATTGGTGTGCAAGGTATGGAAGACATTGGTGAACTCTAGCACTGTTTGGTCTCTTTCCTGCCGCAATGTGGTCCATCTTGTATACAAGTCATCATAACTTTCAACAGGGTAGTATTTTTCTTAATAGAATCCCTGAAGGAACCCCAAGTGGGTGCAACTGCAAATAATGTGGACCCATATATTTCCTTTTCTTCATAGAAAGTCTCTCACCAATCTTTGACGTGGGGGACGACCTTGAGGAACGCAAATGTAATCTTTTATCTATCGAAAAAGTTGTGGACAGAAAAATACCCTTCTATAAGGTTTTTAACCATTTATCTACAGCATCTGCATCTATTTTACCTTCAAATATATGAATATCAAAATTGATCTATACCTTGAAGGGGATGGCACCTCCGCTTGAGGTAGATGCGTCATTTGTCGGCAGCCGTTGAAGAATTTGTACAAAGTTGTCGACATTTCATTCCTCTATCGCTCGAGGGCTTCCTCGAGCATCATTTTGAAATCATAGGTTCTCTATAAAGGTCAAACATGAAGTGGAAGAGATTTAAAATAGGGCGAGGGAGACCAAGGGTTTGACATCCAATTATAAAAGTGACAAATTGATTTCTTGGCTACCTAATACAAGGCTAGAAATGACAAACCAAAATAAGAAGGATATATGACAATAAAAAGGAAACAATATCAAAGAAGGTCAATGATGGGGAAAAATGATCCGAGGAAGATTCTAGATCCAATCAAGGAGGGGAAACTCCCCCTATCTACATCATTGTGGAATTTGAATCTAAGGATTAGCTTGTGCCATTCTAAGAAAAATTGGTGTGTCTTGTTTTGTTTTTTGTTATAGTAATTTTTCAAAAAACTTCAATAAGTCTTGTCTACAATTACAATTTTTTTCTATGCTATTAATATAAAATACTAGGTATATTACAAAAAACTAACATTTCACATTTTCTAGTTTTAGTACATGTAAACACAAATTTATAATTTTAAAAAATATACACATATTCTTAATTGTTAAATTCACTCAAATTACACTATATAAAGTTGTTTATAATACATTTCACTACTAAAACTTGGAAAACTTGGAGCAACCTAAACTACAAAATGCAACTATCATGAACTTGGATCCATCTTAACTATGGATCTATCATGCACAAAGAGGGATCAAATTCCTAGAGGTGAAAACTTTTTTTATATTAAAAAAACTTGATGAAAGGTTTGCAACTTAAGGGGTTTGATCCCTCTAGGTTCATGATAAATCCAGAGTTAAATGGATCTACACTCGTTTTACTATATATTTTTATTCCTATGTCAAGTCGACTATATATTTTGAGAATAAGTTTTATGCTCTTTTTAAGACCAAGGCTTCAAGGAGATCTCCATTGTTGTAATCTTTACTTTACCAAGTAAATCCAAATAGAAAAACATCATACTTATTCCTTTGATGTATGAAATTGATACAATCAAATCCATGAAAGTGTACACCCCAATTCCAAAGGCGTGTCCATTCTACATCTCAATGCTTAAATTATTTTATATAAGAAATCATTAAACAAAGCAATGAAAACATTTTAGAGGCAAAAATTGAAATACAATGAGATGTATCCCAAGTTACCAACAAATTAGACTGATTGAACCATGGATGGACTACCTAGAGCTAATATGAAAAGATTAATTGGCCATGGTCTTTGATCTCATTGTATTACGAAAATTTAATATTACAAAGTGGATAAACATAATCTTACTAGCAAAGAGAAATAGAATTATCAATTGTATTTGAAAGTGGGCAAATGGAATTATATGGCATTTTGAGATCATGTGTTCACAATCTAAAAGTAGAATTGAAAGTGCAATATACAAATTTGAAATCATATTTTAAAGTGAAAAAACTCTAGTAGATCATTACTAGTTGATTTTGAAAGTCTTCCTCAGTGCACCTTTCTCTCAGTGCATGTTATTTTCACCTTCATTATCGATTTGTTCTTTGTTTTTTTATACCCACCTACGAATCACTCCAGAGTCACATGCTATCATGTAGAGTGGATAGTGGGGGAGAGGAGCACACAATAGAGAAGGAAGTGTATGACATGGAAAATAGATTTGGTAAACAAAATCAATTGGAATGTAAATAGCTTGTATGATGTGATTAGTGAAAGGATCTATCTTAACTCTAAATCTATCATGTATTGAGAGGAATGAAATCTGTAGAGGTGCAAACCTTTTCTAAAAAATTTTAATCTAAAAAACATTTCAGCTTAAGTGTATGATAGATTCGAAACTTGATTCATTTAGATGCATGATAAAAGTTAAGATAAATTTGCACCAGTTCTTTATATATATACACACACTTAAATATATATATATATACACATATACACTACATATCAACTCCATATTTAACCTAAAAGAAATTACTTATCTCTCATACCTATCTTTTTAAAGATAATATTATTTTAAACCAAATTATCAATAAAAATATATATATATAATATACATATTAATTAAAGAAAAAATAATAATAATACAAGTATACTTTGTAACAAATTCCACACGTGCATATAAATGTGCAACACACCTCACACGTCGACTAAACCTTAAATGAAATTGGAAAATTGAATTTCTAACAAATTCGACGGGTGCATATGAATTTGCAACACACCTCCCACCTCAACTTTAAAAATTAAATGAAATTGGAAAATTGAATGTCCCGGAACTTCGAAATGGAAACCCCTATGCTTAGGGAACAAAAAAGAAAATACTTAAAACCATTACTTTTACCTGGGAACTATAATGAAACTTTTTATTTAACGAATAAAGGAAAATAAATTGAATATATTTAAAAAATTAAATAAAAAAAAAATAAATTAAATTTGATATTTAAAAAAAACGATTAAACAATTTATGAATTTAAATCATTTTAAATTGTTAAAACTTAACATTAAAATTTAGTTGAATGATTTGAATTAAAATTGAATTGCTGAATTCCGTACATCCAAATGACCCAAAGTAGGGCTTTTGTAATGCAGCGCAAGTAGTGTGTAGGCTTTATTCTAATTTTGCTTGACGCTTTCTTTGGTTTTCTTAATAGGGTGGCTGGTTTTTTGGGCTGCGTGTGGGAAGCAAAACTTTTTTATTTTATAATTATTTATTAAAAATTAATTTAATTAAATATTCAATTTTAATATATTCAATTTGGGATTTGGCAGGGAAACACGTTAGTCGTATAGAAATGTTCTCCATCTATTAACAATTCAATAAGTTGGAATTTCATTTCGATCTTTTTCAAACATTGAATTTGGAATTTCATTTAGATCTTTTTCAAACATCTAGGTTGTTTTAAAATAAAACAAAATTCTCTTATCTGTAAAATTTACTAACCATTTAATAAATTGGAATTTCATTTTGATCTTTTCAAACATCTAAGTTCGTTTAAAATAAAATCAGAATTTTAAAACAAAATTATCATTATTCAAAACTAATTAATAAAATATGAAATTCTCTAGTTCTCTATTGGCTTGTCTACTTCCTCATCTAGGAGACGGGGTGTTGGGCCTATCCCTTGTGGTTGTTCTTCTCTATCTTTTCATGTTTTTTATTTTAAATTTATATTTATGTATAAGTTTCGAACGACTTAAAAAAATGGTATTAATGTTGAAAGAAACTTAAATCTAAATTTCTCACGTAGCAATGGGAGGCCACGTAGTTTGCCCCAGACCCAAGCCATAAATATGGCAGGTCGTCGCTTTTCACCTCAGTCTTGAATGAAGGGCGGTCATTACTGCCTGCAGAGAAGCGGAGGACAAATCCCTCGAGTGAGGATTATGGTGGCACCAAGGTGTAATGGAAGAGGTGGGATGAGTACAGGGGTCATGTCAGGCCTGGGCTTATCTCTCCCTCTCGGATGGGGTTGGCTCTACTTCTCTCTTGCACTCCACCACCCTGCCTGCTCTGAGAACGGGACCTGCAAGCAGTGGATTTTCATCGCGGTCACCCAACGAATTATCAGTCCTCATGGCCTAGCCATACCAAGGGAGAGGGGCAAGTCAAGGCGTGGCCCAACCTAGTATAGTTTAGCATCCCGACAGAGACGAGCACAACAGCTGGAACGCGCCCTGTCCATAGCTCAGACTCGGCGCTTGGAGAAACCAAGAAATCCGCCAATGGCATATGTCGAGGAGGATATTCTGGAGGAACCCATCTAGGTTCCTCTGAAATCTCTCTTCTTCACAGTTCCGGATGATTTTCAGTTCCCCAGCCATAACACAGTGATCACAAGCGCCGAGGTTGCCATGGAGGGGGCCACCTGTATAGTTGAGGAGGAATTCCCAAGGGCATTCCTCCACTTGGATTCAAATGCATCAATTCAGGACATTGACAACCAAATTGTGACAGAGGCAGAGGTGGTCAAGGCAGTGGACATGGGCACTGCACAGGAAGACATGGACGTCGCATTGGAGGGCCAGCCTGTCTTGGCGCCTCCACCGCTCACTGATCTCCCTAAATTCTTCCCTGCTCCACCTCCTTTCTTCAACCCGGAGCAACTCAAGCTCATCTTCAAGCTAAGGATCCAGATGGCGAACCAGATCCAGCGGGACACCCTCATGAGTCAGCAGATTGACATACTTTATGATGCATTCTTGAATGCACCGGCAACTCAGCATTGCTCGACCTGTGAGAGGCCTTTCGTGCTCTAGCCCGAGGAGGGTCCTTTCACTGGAGCTCCGGACGACATACCCCCAAGTGCTAATGTGTAATTTCTGGTTCTTTGCTATGGATACCTCACACAATCTCTGCCCAGCTCTCTGTACTGGGGCAATGCAGTTTTATAGTTTTGTTCTCTTTTTTCAGTTGGTAGTTTATCTTAGATGCCTAGAATTGTTTTGTAAGAACATGAATCTACCACATGCTCTAGTTTCCATATGGCAGGGCAGATGGTGGATATCTCTTTTGTCTAAAAGTATCACAGTCTCCCACCTATTCTGGTTTCCATTAATTTGACGAAAGAGTAATAAGAAAAACTTTTTTATTTACAAAAAATAAACCTAAATCTAAATTAATTTTAATGTTTTTTTTTTTTCTTTTAATTTTTTTTTCATCTTATACAACTATTAAATAATTATATTAGATATTAGTTAAATATAGTTATAATAATAATTATCATAAATTCATTTTAACCTCTAATTTATTAAGAGTTTAGAAAACTCAAATCTTAATTTGAAGAAAGGTTTGTAGCTTTAGAAATTAGATCTCTCTTCAATTTTAAGAGTTAAGATAAATCTGTACTAATTAATTACAAAATTAAAAAATTAATATTAAAGATTAACTTAAAAGATCATGAGCTATAAGTAGTTGGGAGTCCAATAAATTTAGATTTAATATAATTACAAAATTAAAATATTATTATTAAGGATTAGCTCATGAGCTATAAGTGAAACCTCTTATGTCTCTTTAAATTAGGGAGCTCAAGCATTTCATAAAAAAAAATTACAAAATTAAAATAACTCCTATTATATCTCTCTCTATATTATATATTATATATTATAATTTTTTTTTTTTTAAATAATAAATTATTAAACTTTAATATTATTAATATTAAACCATACACATATTAATATTATTATTAATTTTAATTTTTATAAAAAATATTGTATTTAAAAAAAGGTGTCTGCCTAAATGTTCTAAGTTTTAGTATTTTTAGCTGAAATCTGATCATAAAAATCTGCATGAAATCATATTTTGTTTATAATGGGTATTGTCTAACTATTTTAAGTTTTGGAATCAACAGATTTAATCTCAGTTTTATGTCCTTCAAATTTTATTTCTGAATGCATAAATAAATTTAGCTTACTAAAAAACTAGTAAGACACTCTGATTATACAGAATTAACCACTCAAATCTACAAATCCAACCATTTCTAGAAAAAAATTATACAAAATTAAACAAAAAATATCTCCAAAAAAAATCAACACATAAAAGAGTTTATAATACATATTATTTATAATTTGTCAAAAAAAAAATACATATTATTTATAATTTTTGTTTTTATAAAAATTATTATTCTGTGTACGGAAGATTTTGTCACTTATATAACATTAAAAATTAAAGTCCGATCAATTCCGCTCCATTACACTATATATCTATATGTTATATTACAGACGGCATTTGAAATTGTTTGATATACTGTTAACACTGGGTAAAGCCTCTTATAACCTGCCACAAGCCACGAGATCAGCAGGGGATCAATTCCATCGACACCAAGCGATGTCCCATCCCACGAGGGTTTTCTACACAGCAGCTCGGCTCCTGCATCAAAATTTTCAGGCGGTGGATCGACTCAACGCGGACCTACTTCAAGAATTTTCAAAGGGCGGCGGCGGCGGCTAGGGTAAACCCTAGCTTCTGTATAGAGCCCGGCCGCATTGAATCATCTTGATTTGCATTGAGTTGTCTAAAATTATCTGTATACCCAACACCTTATAAGAAGCCACACGCCGCGAGTTCAGCATAGCCAGCGGCCAGTTCCTCATTCAATTTAGCAATCTGCCATGCAATCCTTCTCCAGCTCCAGCAATGGCGGTGGCCCTTCTCCAACGCAGGTGATGAATTCAATCAGAACCAGGAAAGACGATGTCCTAGCCCACTAGGGTCTTCTTCACAGCAGCTCGGTCCTACATCAAAATTCTCAGATTTGGCGGTGGATTGACTCCAACACCCAACCTGCTTCAAGAATTTTCAAAGGGAGCGGCGACGGCGGCGGCGGCTAGGGAGAGCTCTGATGCATCGATTCATCTTGATTGCATTGAGTTGCGTAAAGTTAATAAGTTATTATGTTGTTAATATGGTTTCAATATTAAATAATTGCTATGAAAGGAGGCTTGAAATCTAAAAATGATTAACAGTTTCTAAAGAGATGTAATTTAGCATTTGATATTCCAGGCGCGTTGATCGTGTTCTTTACACAACCATGTATTCAGAATCTTCAAGACACGCGTTGATCATCTATTCAGAATTAACCAACGTGCGAAGCATAGGATTTCTATAATCCCTCTCAAGATTTCAATAACTTGGGAAACTTTCAAGCAATATTCCGTGTATTCAAATCCCTCGATTCTTCAACGCGTATAATCCCTAGCTTCTAGAAGTATTTGAATTTTTAATTTATTTTGATGATGATGATGGTGATTAACATCCACTAAGACTTAATTGATTTATAGGAACTTAAGAGGGTAAGTGATTACTTGTGATTTTTTAGAATTGTGTTTATGTGCTCGAAAAACATTAAGAGAAGCTTTCCAAGATCATCATACTTTTGTTGAGTTAAGAGGTTAGGAAGGTTGGTAGTGTGATCAATATTTTGAAAATGAGATCTAATATGGGTATAGGCTGGACTACCTCAATTTTCTTTTTTCCTCTAACTCTTTATCACACCACATTTTTTCCTTAAATTTTGATTTGACGTTTTTTTTAATAGTATCTTTATTCTACAAAATGGTTTCTTCCATGATTCTCCAATAGTTTATCCAAGATCGGGCGTCTTTATGCCATCCTCGCTCGAGTCGATGGTGGTTATGACTTGATTTGGAAGCAATTTTAGGTAGCCTCTTGTCTTCCATGTTGTTTAACTTGTTCTTATACATTAGGTATCTAGTCATAGCCATGCTCTCAATAGGGGAGAGGCTAGTTTCTACAAGGAGGATGGGATAGGGCGTATTTCCTTCAATTTTGAGATTGTAGGTTATAAAATTCTTTTGTATTTGCTCTATATTTCTCCACGATTCATGAGAGATACTACAGCCCCAGACTTCACATCCATAAAGAATAACAGGTGTAACAAGAGTCTCAAAGAGGAGTTTCTTCTTATCCCAACTCCAAAGTTCAGCTGATTTACAATAGTTTTTAAGCCCATAATAAGCTTTCCATCCCCCAATAATCCTTTTCTCAATGCTATAATTCCAATTAAGCTTGTGGTGAATATCAATTCCAATATATTTGTATGAATTCACTTCCTCCAAGTTGTTGTTGTCATGTACAAAGGTATCATAAGGGATCTTATTGGATTTAATAATCATGACCTTAGTCTTATCAGTATTAACAGTCATACCCATATTGAAGAAAAAATCCTTGAGTAATCTTGGTTGGTTTTTAAGATCATGGAGACTCATTGCCATAAGAATGATATCATCGGCATAAAGAAGAAGATTGATGACTATACCAGTGAGAGTAGGACCGACACAACCTGTTTTTTCCAAGCATTCTTCTAATTTATCAATGTATATGCCAAAAAGGGTAGGGGACAAGGGACAACCTTGTTTGACTCCGATATTGTAGTGAATCTCTTTTGACCAACCCTCAATGTTTTTAAACTTAGCAATAACATTCTCATACATCCTTATTGCAGCAGCCCTCAACTCGAGAGTCACTTTTATCTCTTCCAACCTATTCCAAAGGTTTTTCCTAAGAACCATGTCAAAAGATTTTCTAAAGTCAACAAAACAACAAAAAAGATTGGTTTTAGTATTGCGGAACTCCTCTGCAATGATCCTAAAGGTAACAAGATGGTCCACAGTTGGATGATATCTCCTAAACCCGTCCTGGATTTTAGCTCTTTTACTGTGACTTTCTTGCCAAATGTTAATCTTCTTTTCCAAAATGATTCCATAAAGCTTGGCTAAAATCGTGCTAATCATAATGGTCCTATAATTAGAGGGAATGTTTTTATCCCCGTTTTTAAAAATAGGAACAATGAGGCTTTGCGTCTAGGGTTTAAGGAAGCCCTGCTTGACTGCTAAATTGAAGAGCTTGTGTATGTGAGGGATAAGGATTGGCCCTCCGATTTTAAAAAGTTTAGTTTGGTAGCCTTCAATGTCCTTAGCTTTCTCATTTGCGAGCCGCTTAACCCCGAACTCTATGTCATCTAAATAAAAAACTTCTTCCTTTGTACGGACAATAGGAATGGTGTCCATGGCATTAGGGAACTCGTAAAGACTTTTAAGGTAGGAATTCCAGTCTGTTAAGGGAATCCTATTATTTTCTTTAGTATTACGTTTTAGAATTTGGCTCCAGAACTTCTTAGGATCCAACTTGTATAGTTGTGAAAGTCGTTCTTGCCTTTTAATGATATAGTATCTTTTTTTCCTTTTAATTAGGGCTTTGTACGTATTGATCTTATCAAGTTTTAAGGGCTCATTAGAAGCATCCCTAATGGCTTTCCTAGCAATTTTACATTCTTTATCATACCAATGGTTGGTTGTTCTATTATTCTTTTTATGGGACACCTCAAAAGAGAACTTGTTAATGGAAGTGGAAAAGGTAGTTGTAAAATTATGATAAAGTTCTTCAATGTTGTCCTTATAAGTTAGGAGTTTTAATTTACTATTTAAATTCTTTAAGAAAATGTCAACTTTAATTTTGTCAAAGTGCAAATTCCTTTGAATATCATAATTCTCTTCAATGGTACACCTATGCATGGAAAATTTTAGAGTTAGAGTTAAAGGTTTATGATCAGAGTCAGGCTCATGGTCATTTAAAAGGTCAAAAGTTGTTATTTGGTTGGAAACGGGGATATCAGATATCACATAATCTACAACACTACTACCTAGCCCATGAATATAGGTCATTTGGTCGGAGTTTGGCCACTTCANAAAATGTCAACTTTAATTTTGTCAAAGTGCAAATTCCTTTGAATATCATAATTATATTCAATGGTACACCTATGCATGGAAAATTTTAGAGTTAGAGTTAAAGGTTTATGATCAGAGTCAGGCTCATGGTCATTTAAAAGGTCAAAAGTTGTTATATGGTTGGAAACGGGGATATCAGATATCACATAATCTACAACACTACTACCTAGCCCATGAATATAGGTCATTTGGTCGGAGTTTGGCCACTTCATTACTCCATTGCAAATTATTAGGTCTTGAGAGCTGCAAAGCTTGACCAACTCAGTACCAAACAAATTCTCAATTAGGTCTTGAGAGCTTCTTTTGTAGCTATTAGATAAAACAAGGTCCTCATCTAGCCATAAAGGATTATGGTTGGAGTCATCACTT